>JACEFO010002164.1:0-118691 GCA_015342445.1 Digitaria exilis
TACAACAGAGTTGTTATAAGATATGCTTCATCCATACTACAAGAACAGGGTTGTTTCACTAACTTGAAGTAGGTTACTGCTCTCTCGGCATGATTAAAGTCCCCTATCGATGTGGTGCTCATCCTCCTCCGCGTTCCAATATGTATTCGAAGGTCTGCGGGTTCGGGATTGAGCATTGGGTCGAAGCTCCCGATGCGGAAGCTCCCACCTTCTTCTTCAGCTCTGGTACTCTGGGGGTACCCTGGGATTTCTTCGATCTCTTGCTCTTGGGTTGATGATTCTGCTTGTTTCCCCCTCGAGCATTCTGCTTCCGCCCCGGTCTGGGTTGTTTCTGTGACGCTCGGGGCTGTGCAGAGGACTGGTCACGGCGTTCCAGCTTGGATTCTTCAATTACCGCCGACGTGACCAGCTGTTCGGGTATCTGCCAGCACCTCCGCGACTGTCTCCTTGACTGTGCTTCTTCTGGTGCTGCGGGTTTGATGGCCGAGTTGTTTGCACTTCCGGCGGGGTTGTTTCTGGAACAACCCTGGGTTCTTCGGGCACTTGTGGCCTCTGGCTCTACAGCTGGCATGGTCACCCAAGGATTCTACCCCTGGATATTGCTGGAGTATCTTCAACACTGGGGCAATGAAGTTTGTTAGTTATAGCGGTATTATGCGCCGCTACATTGTGTATTGATTGACAAAATACTTACATGGTGGAGGGTCGCATGGGGATCTCTGGCTCCCCCAAGGTGAACTCTTCCTCTACCTCCTGCTCCGCCGCGAAGGTCCCGCTGGACAGGGTTTCTTCAATTATTGGTGTTATCCCTTCAAACGACGTGGAGACAGGGTTGAAGATCTCGTGCAGGATCTCTTCCTCAGATAATGCCCGCTGAGCAGAGCTGCTTTGCTGCGGCATACTGGTTCCAATTTCTCCTATGGCTATCTCCACTGAAGATGTTGTCCTGGGTTGTGGGGATACCTTTGCCCTTTCCTCTGGGATTGTTCTGGCTCGGGGCTTGGGCAAGGTGCGTGCTTTCTTGGGCACTGGTGCTTGTGCCTCTGATGGCGCCGGTCTCTTGGACCTTTCAGTTCCCCTGGAGGTCGCTCCTGATTTGGCTTGGGGTTCTTCAGGGACCTATGGTTCAAGTTTACCATTGGCTCGTCAGGGTCTTCAATTGCAGATTTCATGCGCACTTGATCTCTTACCCCTGGATCCACACAGCGTGCCAGCAATGCCGCTTCTTCAGTGTTGGTGGGTCCAAGGGCGGCAGACTTACATATAAGGCGCGCCGGGCTTCATACTGTGATGATCAAGACATTAGTTCACAATATATTTTCAACAATACAGAACTATATTCAGAAAAGGATTTTACCTCAGGTGTCATGGTTATCGCAGATACTTCCATTATTTCAGGAAATTGATCATCAGTAATCACCAGGAACTTCTTCAAGAGTTGGTTCACTCTCTTCTCCGATATGTTCCCGGTGGCATTCCTTGAGGGGTCTGCTTCCCCAGAGTACAAGTACCCTGGGTTACTGCGTTGCTTGCATGGCTGGATTCTCCTCAGCAGAAATGACTTATATACCATGGCTCCTGTTAGGCCTTGTGCCTTTAGATCTCTGATCATGTTGAGCAGCTCAGGGATTTGCATGGCTTGGTTGACTCCAATTGTCTCGCTCCAGAATGGTTTCATTACTGGAGGATTTCCTGAACGGCTCTGCAACTGTGGCTGGTGGTTCCATGCGTAGAACCATTCCTTCTGCCAGTCCTTGAGGCTTTTCTTTGTTGTGTAATCCAAATACACCGGCCTCATGCCCTGGCGGAACTGGATAACAACTTGCCTACTACTTGCAGTGGCCCGCTGGAGGTCTTTACCCTAAATAGATGGCGGAAAAGGGCAAAATGGGGATCTATCCCTAAGAAGGCTTCGCACAGATGGATGTAGATGGATAGATTGAGAATGGAGTTGGGATTCAGATGACATAGTTCAATCCCATAAAATTGAAGCACACGGCGGACAAAATCACATGCTGGCATGCCAAATCCAACTTCATAAAAGGCCTTCCATACCGTGATTTCCTCGGTGTCTTCGGTGGGGTATTCATGCCCGTATGCGCTTCTCCATCGGCTTATTCCTGGTGCTGGCAAGAATCCATCCGTCTCTAGGGCCTTGATGTGTTTCTCCTTCAAGATACTGGTCGGCCAGTCGCCGATTGGATCTCCAATAATTGGCATATCCCCCGCGGACGTTGTCTCCTCGGTCGTAACGATCTGCTTCATCGCCTCTGCCTTCCTCTTCAAGCCTTTGCCTCTGCTGGATCCTTCACCACCGGCCATTGGGATCTCTTGTGATTTGGTGTGGATTGGATCTAAGATTGGGGGAAGTTGTGGATGCTTGTGTGCGATCTCTGGATTACGCGAACTGCAACTGTCGCAAACCCTAGATCTGTATTGCGCAAGCGTACGGATACAAAGGGTCGCGGGCGGTTTATATGGGCTTTTCGAAGCGTTACTTCGGTAATTTTCAATTTTGGTCCTTTCTTGATCCTATATTTGAATTCGTTCAAATTTAGGCTCGGGGGCTGTGGACATATTTTCAGGAAATATTTTTCTGAGAATTTTCGGCTTCAATTGATAAATTTATGAGGAATTCTACAAGAATTCGGGTTTCTTCGGAAATTGATTCTCTTTTGGTTCGGACTTCGAAAGAGCCTCGAATTTCTTCTTCAAAGATAAACGAGGCTCGGGGGCTGCCCAATTGGGCGCACCTAATCGGTGCGCACCAATCCGAACTTCGAGAAGACTTATGAGCACATCATTGCCTATCGAACAGCATGGTTGCAACTTCCAAGATCAAAGAACCCTGTGGGTCTCAAAGAACCCTGGCGGATTTCAAAAGAACTCTGGAGGACCTCAAAGAACTGTGGAGGACCTCAAAGAACTCTGTACTTTCAACAAGACTGTTCTTCAGGAGATAAGGTGCTCGGGGGCTTGTGGGTGTAGAGTCCTGACGGACTAAACAACCCTGGCGGCCCATCCTATGGGCCGGCCCATGAACAAGACTTGACGCACAAGACAAGGACTAGTCCTAGTCGGTTTGGATATACTGTATTAGGGAATTAGAGATAAACTTGTAAAAGTCTCCTAGTCCTATACGGTTCCCATGTAACCCTGCCCTCCGGACTATATAAGGGGAGGCAGGGACCCCCTCAAAACGATATCATCAATACAAGATATACCATACAGGACGTAGGGTATTACGCTCCGGCGACCCGAACCTGTCTAAATCGTCTCTTGTCACCTTCGGCTCTAGATTCTCGACGACTTCTCCCTAAACCCTTCTCTCGGGGCACCCCCTCGAGAACGTTGTCAGCATAAATCGCCGACACTTTGGCGCCGTCCGTGGGATCTACTCGTCAAGTTTTCAGTAAAGAGTCGATGGCCACCTTCAGCGCCTCCATCGTCACCAAGTTCGAGGCAGGCGCCTCCTTCATCTTCGGCTCCTGGCTTTGCATTGCAAACCAGGAAGGCGAACTCCAACACCACCTGCGCGACGAGGCGGCTGCACCAGCTTTGCCACGCGCGCAGACCGCTCCGCAAAGATCTCGGAAGACTCCAAATTCCGACACGATCTCTGGATCGTATCCTACTCGGAGGAGTACGTGGCGCCCGAAGCAGATTCAATCCCGGGCAGACCACGACAACCCAACCCCTACCAAGGGGCAGGATCAAGCCACGTGTCCACGACTCCCCGGCGGACTTCGGATCACTTCCGAGTCCCGCCAGGGTTCAACGATCAGTACCGTGACAGCAACCCCGCGGGTACCCAGGAACTCTGGCTCCAACCCCCGCGGGACGAAGACTTCACCACGTGGATCGCGCGCATCTCAGTTTCCCTTCGGGTTAACAAACTCAGCCGCGGTCCACCAGAAGCACCTGAAGAAGAAGGTTCTCCAACCCCGCGGAGCAACCTCAGATCTTGTCATGACCACAACTCCCTCGGGGGTTATCGTTCATTGGCCTGACATGGATCCCGAGGCGGCTCTGTTCGAAGCAAACGTACCTTCCACGGTACGGGACATTCTACCTCTGCTTCCTTTCCAAGAAGGCAGAGAGCTCCCTGCTGCCACGGGTAGCAGAAGAACCGGGCCTAGCGACCCCGGTCGCCAGTCCTGCGTGCTCCTCAATGAGCACAGCGATGAAGAAGTCGTCTCCGACGACGCCCCCACAGAGGAAGGAGAAACCGATGCAGACCGAGAACTCCGTATCGAGCGCAATCGCAACCGCGCCCTGCGACGTCGCTTCATCAAGAAGAAAAATCTCAATTCGGAGTTCGACAAGCAAGACATCTTCAACTCCCCTGTGGCCAACATCTTGTTCGGGGTCAGTGTCTTCGAGGGGTTTCAAACTACCCCTGAGATCAACCTCGCCAAAGCCCGCCTAGAAGCCGCAGCGGTCATGGTTGATCGCCTGGACGGAGGCCGCTCCTCCTCCAAAAGTAAGAGTTCTTCGCGCCACCAAGCATTGTCTGCTAAGCGTCAGAGCAGCCATTACGGCAGCTCCGCAGGCCAAACCAAGGACAAGAACAGGCCTCGCGAAGAACCCCGCCGTCCTCGCGAGGAACCTCCCAGGTCCGAGCGTCGCGAAGAACCCCGTCCAGCTCGCTCTCATAACACACCAAACGACGCCCGCAACGACATCATCCGGATCAGAGAGGGGAGAGCTACCTCCCACGTTGCGGATTCTGCAGGAAGATGCGGCGTCCCCAACCCCGATGCTCTGCCATGCTACATACGCGCTATCCGCGTCAGCTCCTTCCCGCGAAAGTTCAAGCCGCCAGGCATCGCCAACTTCGACGGGAAGCAAGATCCAAACATCTGGCTGCGCAGATACTCTTCTGCAATTGAAGCATCAGGGGGCGACGACATCTCTAAGATGCTCTACTTTCCAGTTGCGATGGAGCAAGGTCCTCTCACCTGGCTCGAGTCCCTCCATCCAGACTCCATCGACAGCTGGCACGCGCTGAAGAAGGCTTTCGTCTCCAACTACCAGGGTTCTTTTGAGCACCCTGGCAGCAAGTATGAACTCCGCGCGTGCAAACAGAAGCCAGACGAGTCCCTGCGCGACTACAACAGGCGATTCTTCGCCATCAAGGCATCCTGCGTTCCCATCCCCGACTCAGAAGTCATTGACTACTTTCAAGAGGGGATGACCGATCGCACCCTCTTCCTTGACTTCGGTCACAACCGTCCTCGTGACCTCGAGGAATTCCGCGCACTGGTGTCCAATTGGATGGACACTGACGATCAAGAACGGGAGCGCTACGGCAAGAGACCCAACAACCCTGGTCGCAAGAACAGGGATCCGCCGCGCGACTCCTTCCAGCGTAACGGCAACAACCCGCGGAAGCGACCACACAACACGGTCGCAACCGTCCAGACCGTCCGCTCCGCCAAATCCGCGCAGCAAAGAAGGGAAGAGTTCAATAAACTTCTCAAGAAGCGCTGCCCTTACCACACCGACAGCAAGCACACCATGGGCGAGTGCGTGCTCCTCCGGGAGACGTTCAGCACCCCCAACAAGAAGCAGAAGTCGGCTGGCGACGGAGACGACGGACACGACAAGGGAGACAACGGTTTCCCAGACATCAACAACACTGTCAACGTCATCTTCGGAGGCATGGCAGTCAGCGACACCTCGCGCAATCGCAAGAATGCAAGGCGCGAGGCCTACGCAGCAGAACCAGCGGTGGTTACACCGCTACGGTGGTCCGACACCACCATCACCTGGTCCCGAGAAGATCAATGGGCCGAGATCACCTCTCCTGGACGATATCCCCTTGTCCTCGAAACCGTGGTCGCAAACAGCAGGCTCACCAAGGTCCTGATCGACGGAGGCAGTGGACTCAACCTCATCTTCGCCAAGACGCTGAAGTCCATGGGCCTCGACATGAGCACGCTGCAGCCGGCGGACACTCCTTTCTACGGCATCGTGCCTGGGAAGGCCGCCATCCCCCTCGGGCAAATCACCTTGCCCGTCACGTACGGTACGGCATCCAACTACCGTACAGAGTTCATCAAGTTGGAAGTTGCAGACTTCGAAACGTCCTACCACGCCATCCTCGGGCGACCAGCATTGGCCAAGTTCATGGCCATCCCCCACTACACCTACCTCGTGCTGAAGATGCCAGGGCCTCACGGTGTTCTTTCCCTTCACGGCGATATTAAGCGCTCCTACCTCTGCGACAAAGAGGCAGTGGAGTACGCCGTCAGAGCCGCGTCCACCATAGATAGCCAAGAGCTCCAACCCTTGGCCGCAGCCGTCGTCGCAGAGGACGATGACGCCCCGACGCAGAAGAAGACACGGGCTATTAAGCCTGTGGAGAAGGTCGCAACAAAGACGATTGACCTCCAAACAGGAGATCCATCGAAGACAGCAGTGATTGGCTCCACCCTCACTCCTGCATAGGAAAACGCGCTCGTCGACTTCTTGCGAGCCCAGGCCGACATCTTTGCTACAAAGCCTTCCGACATGCCTGGAGTCCCCAGAGAGTTGATCGAGCACAAGCTAGACCTCAACGAGAGCGCAAAGCCCAAAAAGCAGCGCCTCCGAAGATTCGCCACAGAGCGTCGGGAAGCCATCAAGAAAGAACTAGCTAAGTTATTAGCAGCTGGTTTCATTAAAGAAGTCTTCTATCCGGATTGGTTAGCCAACCCGGTTCTTGTAAGGAAAAAGAATTCGAATGAATGGAGAATGTGTGTTGATTATACTGATCTCAACAAACACTGCAAAAAGGATCCCTTCGGGCTTCCTCTCATCGATCAAGTCATCGACAGCACCGCCGGGTGCACCCTACTCTGTTTCCTCGATTGTTACTCAGGATATCACCAAATATCGCTGAAAGAAGAGGATCAGATTAAAACTTCATTCATCACGCCATATGGCGCATATTGTTACACAACCATGCCTTTTGGCTTGAAAAATGCAGGTGCCACATATCAGCGGGCGATACAGGGTTGTCTTCAAGACCAACTTCATCGAAATGTTGAAGCCTACGTTGATGATGTGGTAGTCAAGACAAGAAATCCCGAGGATCTCATCGCTGACCTCACCGAGACGTTTGATAACCTACGCAAATGGCGATGGAAGCTCAATCCCGCCAAGTGTGTTTTCGGCGTCCCATCTGGAAAGCTCTTTGGGTTCATTATCAGTGAACGCGGCATTGAGGCAAATCCAGAAAAGATAGCAACTATCATGAACATGGAGCCGCCGACCACCGTCAAGGATGTCATGAAGCTTACGGGCTGCATGGCTGCACTCAACCGCTTTATCTCCAAGCTAGGAGAACGCGGGACCGAGTTCTTCAAATTACTCAAGAAGCAAGATAGATTTCAGTGGACTCAAGAAGCTCATGTCGCTTTCGACATGCTCAAGCTATTCCTGACTACGCCTCCTGTGCTCACTGCACCACTCCCGGGCGAAGATCTCTTGCTCTACATTTCAGCAACCACTAATGTCGTCAGCGCTGCCATTGTTGTTGAACGCGACGAGGAAGGCCACCTCCAGAAGATTCAACGGCCTGTGTACTTTGTAAGCGAAGTCCTCTCGGACTCCAAATCCAGGTACCCTCAAGTTCAAAAAATTCTATATGCTGTCCTAATGACATCCAGAAAATTGCGGCATTACTTCGACACCTACAAGATCATCGTGGTTACTGGTTATCCTATTGGCGAGATTCTCCATAATCAAGACGCTACAGGGCGTATCGCCAAGTGGGCTGTTGAGCTCGGAACATACAGCATCGAGTTCCGTTCTCGCACGGCCATGAAGTCTCAGGTCCTTACTGATTTCATATCGGAATGGACCGAGCACAATCTCCCAGTCGCCACTACCAAGCCTGAGCATTGGATCATGTATTTCGACGGGTCACTCAAGCTGGAAGGCGGAGGCGCTGGAGTTCTGTTGATCTCACCTCGAGGGGATCAACTCAAGTATGTTCTGCAGATTCAATTCGCTGTCACCAATAACGCTGCAGAATACGAAGCACTTCTTCACGGCATGAAGATGGCTATCACCCTCAGTATCAAGCGTCTGCTGGTGTATGGGGACTCAATGTTGGTCATCAAACAAGTCAATAAAGACTGGAATCGAAACCATGAAGACATGGATGCGTACTGTGAAGAAGTCCAGAAATTGGAGAAACACTTCCTCGGCATTGAATTTCATCATGTCGAGCGAGATTACAACGTCGCTGCAGACGTCCTATCAAAACTGGGTTCTTCCAGAGCAGAGGTGCCTAGCGGGGTGTTCGTCAATGAACTCTCCAAGCCATCAATTTCTGCAGCGGTAACTTCTGATGCTGCAATATCAGCTCCCGAGGTTATGCTCATCGACGCCACCTGGAGTGCTCCGATTATAGACTTCATCTTGCACGACAAACTTCCTGCCGAGAAGGCAGAAGCTCAGCAAATTGTTCGCCGTAGCAAGTCCTATGTTATAATCGGCGATACACTATACCGACGTGGCGCACGCTCTGGCGCATTGATGAAATGCGTCTCACAGCAAGAAGGAGTCAACATCCTGGAGGAAATTCACGCAGGAGAATGTGGCAATCATGCAGCTTCCCGCACCATCGTAGGCAAAGCCTTCCGTGCTGGGTTCTATTGGCCTACAGCTCTACATGACGCTGAGGAAATTGTTCGTCACTGCAAGGGTTGTCAATATTTCGCTCATCACTCACATCAGCCTGCTCACAAGATCAAATTGATACCTCCGTCATGGCCATTTGCATGCTGGGGTCTTGATATGATTGGGAAACTACCCAGGGCGCCTGGTGGATTCGAATATTGCTTCGTCGCAATTGACAAATTTACCAAGTGGATAGAAGTCTTTCCGGTTGTCAAACCAACCTCTGAGAAAGCAGTCCAATTTCTCCAAGAATTGATTCTTCGCTTTGGGATACCTCACCAAATCATCACGGATTTGGGCACCACCTTTACAGGCAACAAGTTCTGGGACTACTGTGAAGATCGCAGTATCGAGGTATCCTATGCTTCGGTTGCTCATCCTCGTGCCAATGGGCAAGTTGAACGAGCCAATGGCATGCTCCTTGATGGACTTAAAGCCCGCATGGAACGAACCCTGAAGAAAGCAGAAGGCCGGTGGATGAAAGAACTCTTTCCAGTTGTCTGGGGCCTACGATCTCAACCCAGTAAAGCTACAGGGCAATCTCCCTTCTTCCTGGTGTATGGATCCGAGGCCGTTCTACCTGTTGACGTCATGCATGGTGCTCCTCGCGTTGAGGAGTTCCAAGAAGCCATGGCGGACGAACAACGAATGCTGGAAGTCGATACAGCTGAAGAAGCGCGACTAGCAGCCTTGTTACATAATGCTGCATACCTTCAGGGAATCCGCAGATTCCATGACAAAAACGTGAAGACAAGATCATTCCAAATTGGAGACTTGGTGCTACGCCGAATCCAGAATACAGCCGGTCACTCCAAGCTTACTTCACCTTGGGATGGTCCATTCATTGTTTCCAAGGTACTCAAACCAGGCACCTACAGACTTCAAACAGAAGATGGTGTGGAGTTACCAAATCCTTGGAATATAGAACACCTACGCAAATTCTACGCGTAGCTCGTTCACTACAGCAGTGCTTCGGCACAACAAGACCCAATTGCTTCGGCATCCAGGGTTCTTCTATAAACATTGCTTCGGTAATATATGAACTAATTGCTTCGGCATTACATGTTCTCTTGTACCGTTGTTTCGGCAACGAGATATATCTCAATAAAGCTCCCTATACTGGGTTGTTTACTTGTCTTCGTGACATTACCTAAAACTTCCGTGTTCTTTTTAGACTTGGAAAGTTTCTTTTACATTCGGAGCCTATAACTGAGGTCTATCCGGGTTCTTTCGAGGCCAAGAACGGATCTGTTCCTCCTATTATGCTACTCTGTGGTAGTTTCCAGCTTAACGCTGCCGCTCCGTGGGTCTTACTGGGTTCTTGCTTCAGCAGACCATATACAGTTAGTTCCCAAGTATCCTTCCAGGGTACATTTTATTAGATAGCTTATGCTATAAGAAATCTCCCTGGGTTCCTTTGGGTCCTTAACAGGGTTGTTTTTCAAGTTAAAATCTACTCAGCGTACATTTTAACTAAGTCCTGGTTATTAACACAGAGACAACCCAGGAATTCATAAAAATTCTTGGTTTTTCTTCCATACATGGCAATAAAAATATATTACATTGCATGGTACTTATGTTACAATAACATCTGTTTACAATTACAGCCTAAGGCTCTGAGCAATTGCTTCTGCAATTGGCTCGGCCTCTTGCTTCAGGTCCCTAAAGGCAGACTCCGTACAGTTTGGCTCTGCGCCCTCAACTATTTTGCCTATGTCTACCTCCGGGTACCTGGACTTCACTACGGCCAGGACATGCACAAGACAAGCCTTCGAAGATCTCTTGATGTATGCTTTCAGCTGTCTTGGCATGGCCTTCAGGCGCTCCAGGAATGTTTGCGGCGCTGAAGGGTCTTCGGGCACCAAGGCTTTCACCACCGGGTTCGCTGCCTTCTCTAGCTGCGAGATCCGGTTCAAGGCTTCCGCCAGGTCGTCGTCCGACTTCTTCATCAACCACAGCTCTTCTTCGAGCTCAGACATCCTCCTGGCCGCCTGTTCGAGCTTCTCGTCCAGCACCTTCTTGTCTGATAGATGCTTCTGTGCCTGGACGAGATCCCTGGATAGCCGATTATTCTCCCCGCGAGCACCTTCTAGGTTCTGGGCAAGTTGCTTTTGCTGCTCGAGGACTTGAATTAATTGCTCGTCGGCATCCTTGCGTTGTTGGACCGCTACTCTGAGTTCTTCTTGTAGGCTTTCATGATCAGCAGAGAGGGTCTTCAACGCTTCTTCATAACGGTTGGCCACGTTGGACCAATCCGTCATCTTGCTCTGGGCTGTTGCTAGTTGCTGTTGTGTCCCTGCGAACACAAGAATTGACAGAGTTGTTATTCAACACAGGCAATGGACAATTTTTCATAAGACTTCGGTTATGACAGAGTACCTTTGAGCTCTGCTTTCGCCGTTGCAAGCTTCTTTTTCACGTCCTCCTTCTCTGCGGCCAATTCCTTGGTGCGCAGGTGTAAGGTACGGATCGTGTCGGCGTCTTCCGCCTCCTGGAGTTTGCGATCTTCGCGCTCACGCTCCAGCTCCTTCTGGAGACGGTCCGCCTTGGCGTGCATCAAGGATATGTTGTGGAGGTACTCGGTCTTCTTCCTTGATGCCTCGCCAACAGCCTACAACAGAGTTGTTATAAGATATGCTTCATCCATACTACAAGAACAGGGTTGTTTCACTAACCTTGAAGTAGGTTACTGCTCTCTCGGCATGATAAAGTCCCCTATCGATGTGGTGCTCATCCTCCTCCGCGTCCAATATGTATTCGAAGGTCTGCGGGTTCGGATTGAGCATTGGGTCGAAGCTCCCGATGCGGAAGCTCCCACCTTCTTCTTCAGCTCTGGTACTCTGGGGTACCCTGGGATTTCTTCGATCTCTTGCTCTTGGGTTGATGATTCTGCTTGTTTCCCCCTCGAGCATTCTGCTTCCGCCCCGGTCTGGGTTGTTTCTGTGACGCTCGGGGGCTGTGCAGAGGACTGGTCACGGCGTTCCAGCTTGGATTCTTCAATTACCGCCGACGTGACCAGCTGTTCGGTATCTGCCAGCACCTCCGCGACTGTCTCCTTGACTTGTGCTTCTTCTGGTGCTGGCGGGTTTGATGGCCGAGTTGTTTGCACTTCCGGCGGGGTTGTTTCTGGAACAACCCTGGGTTCTTCGGGCACTGTGGCCTCTGGCTCTACAGCTGCATGGTCACCCAAGGATTCTACCCTGGATATTGCTGGAGTATCTTCAACACTGGGGCAATGAAGTTTGTTAGTTATAGCGGTATTATGCGCCGCTACATTGTGTATTGATTGACAAAATACTTACATGGTGGAGGGTCGCATGGGGATCTCTGGCTCCCCCAAGGTGAACTCTTCCTCTACCTCCTGCTCCGCCGCCGAAGGTCCCGCTGGACAGGGTTCTTCAATTATTGGTGTTATCCCTTCAAACGACGTGGAGACAGGGTTGAAGATCTCGTGCAGGATCTCTTCCTCAGATAATGCCCGCTGAGCAGAGCTGCTTTGCTGCGGCATACTGGTTCCAATTTCTCCTATGGCTATCTCCACTGAAGATGTTGTCCTGGGTTGTGGGGATACCTTTGCCCTTTCCTCTGGGATTGTTCTGGCTCGGGGCTTGGGCAAGGTGCGTGCTTTCTTGGGCACTGGTGCTTGTGCCTCTGATGGCGCCGGTCTCTTGGACCTTTCAGTTCCCCTGGAGGTCGCTCCTGATTTGGCTTGGGGTTCTTCAGGGACCTATGGTTCAAGTTTTACCATTGGCTCGTCAGGGTCTTCAATTGCAGATTTCATGCGCACTTGATCTCTTACCCCTGGATCCACACAGCGTGCCAGCAATGCCGCTTCTTCAGTGTTGGTGGGTCCAAGGGCGGCAGACTTACATATAAGGCGCGCCGGGCTTCATACTGTGATGATCAAGACATTAGTTCACAATATATTTTCAACAATACAGAACTATATTCAGAAAAGGATTTTACCTCAGGTGTCATGGTTATCGCAGATACTTCCATTATTTCAGGAAATTGATCATCAGTAATCACCAGGAACTTCTTCAAGAGTTGGTTCACTCTCTTCTCCGATATGTTCCCGGTGGCATTCCTTGAGGGGTCTGCTTCCCCAGAGTACAAGTACCCTGGGTTACTGCGTTGCTTGCATGGCTGGATTCTCCTCAGCAGAAATGACTTATATACCATGGCTCCTGTTAGGCCTTGTGCCTTTAGATCTCTGATCATGTTGAGCAGCTCAGGGATTTGCATGGCTTGGTTGACTCCAATTGTCTCGCTCCAGAATGGTTTCATTACTGGAGGATTTCCTGAACGGCTCTGCAACTGTGGCTGGTGGTTCCATGCGTAGAACCATTCCTTCTGCCAGTCCTTGAGGTTTTCCTTTGTTGTGTAATCCAAATACACCGGCCTCATGCCCTGGCGGAACTGGATAACAACTTTGCCTACTACTTGCAGTGGCCCGCTGGAGGTCTTTACCCTAAATAGATGGCGGAAAAGGGCAAAATGGGGATCTATCCCTAAGAAGGCTTCGCACAGATGGATGTAGATGGATAGATTGAGAATGGAGTTGGGATTCAGATGACATAGTTCAATCCCATAAAATTGAAGCACACGGCGGACAAAATCACATGCTGGCATGCCAAATCCAACTTCATAAAAGGCCTTCCATACCGTGATTTCCTCGGTGTCTTCGGTGGGGTATTCATGCCCGTATGCGCTTCTCCATCGGCTTATTCCTGGTGCTGGCAAGAATCCATCCGTCTCTAGGGCCTTGATGTGTTTCTCCTTCAAGATACTGGTCGGCCAGTCGCCGATTGGATCTCCAATAATTGGCATATCCCCCGCGGACGTTGTCTCCTCGGTCGTAACGATCTGCTTCATCGCCTCTGCCTTCCTCTTCAAGCCTTTGCCTCTGCTGGATCCTTCACCACCGGCCATTGGGATCTCTTGTGATTTGGTGTGGATTGGATCTAAGATTGGGGGAAGTTGTGGATGCTTGTGTGCGATCTCTGGATTACGCGAACTGCAACTGTCGCAAACCCTAGATCTGTATTGCGCAAGCGTACGGATACAAAGGGTCGCGGGCGGTTTATATGGGCTTTTCGAAGCGTTACTTCGGTAATTTTCAATTTTGGTCCTTTCTTGATCCTATATTTGAATTCGTTCAAATTTAGGCTCGGGGGCTGTGGACATATTTTCAGGAAATATTTTTCTGAGAATTTTCGGCTTCAATTGATAAATTTATGAGGAATTCTACAAGAATTCGGGTTTCTTCGGAAATTGATTCTCTTTTGGTTCGGACTTCGAAAGAGCCTCGAATTTCTTCTTCAAAGATAAACGAGGCTCGGGGGCTGCCCAATTGGGCGCACCTAATCGGTGCGCACCAATCCGAACTTCGAGAAGACTTATGAGCACATCATTGCCTATCGAACAACATGGTTGCAACTTCCAAGATCAAAGAACCCTGTGGGTCTCAAAGAACCCTGGCGGATTTCAAAAGAACTCTGGAGGACCTCAAAGAACTCTGGAGGACCTCAAAGAACTCTGTACTTTCAACAAGGCTGTTCTTCAGGAGATAAGGTGCTCGGGGGCTTGTGGGTGTAGAGTCCTGACGGACTAAACAACCCTGGCGGCCCATCCTATGGGCCGGCCCATGAACAAGACTTGACGCACAAGACAAGGACTAGTCCTAGTCGGTTTGGATATACTGTATTAGGGAATTAGAGATAAACTTGTAAAAGTCTCCTAGTCCTATACGGTTCCCATGTAACCCTGCCCTCCGGACTATATAAGGGGAGGCAGGGACCCCCTCAAAACGATATCATCAATACAAGATACACCATACAGGACGTAGGGTATTACGCTCCGGCGACCCGAACCTGTCTAAATCGTCTCTTGTCACCTTCGGCTCTAGATTCTCGACGACTTCTCCCTAAACCCTTCTCTCGGGGCACCCCCTCGAGAACGTTGTCAGCATAAATCGCCGACAAATATATACCAAAAGATATTGCTCGGTAGGTCTACTCCATCCTTGTCTTATCTTAGCTTCTTTCTTTCTCGCCAACTTATAGTTTTTTTTGTTAATGATACAATAGCTAAGTCCGATATTGTTGGTGGTTGTATAGTTTCTCCATGCGTTAGCTGCCGCCTTTCCCACCACAAGTACCAACCTCCAGTCAAAATGAGCTCGGCCAGGCCTACATCTAGGACATGTACTTGTTCTCCTCTATTGATCACTTCTTCAAGAACAATAGACCCCGATCGATCGGCCTCAATTAGGTCTCTAATTCTTTCCCAGATCCCATCGTTCTCCATTGACTAAACAACCTTGACAGGACGTCGTATGGGCCGGCCCACGTACAAGACTTGACGGTCAAGACAAGGATTAGTCCTAGTCGGTTAGGATATGCTGTATTAGGAAATTAGAGATTAACTTATAAAAGTCTCCTGTTCTTATACGGTTTCCATGTAACCCTGTCCTCCGGCATATATAAGGGGAGACAACGACCTCCCTTAAAACACAACAATCAATACAAGATACAGCAAACAGGACATAGGGTATTACGCATATTGCGGCCTGAACCTGTCTAAATCGTCTCTTGTCATCTTCGGCTCTAGATTCTTGATGACTTCGCCTTAAACCCTCCTCTCGGGGCACCCCCTCAAGGGCCTTGTCAGCATAATTCGCCGACACTTTGGTGCCGTCCGTGGGATCCTTCCGCTGAGAATTCATTACAGAGTCGATGGCATCCTTCGATGCCTCCATCAACACCAAGATCGAAGAAGGCGCGACGTTCATCTTCGGTTCCTGGATTTGCACCGCAAACCAGGACGACAAGCTCCATCACAAACTGCACGGTGAGACGGTCGCGTCAACTCCGCCGTCCACGCAGATCACGCCACGAGGATCGCAGAAAAACTCCAACTCTGATACGATCTTAGGATCGTACCCGACACGGAGAAGTATATGGCATCCGAAGCAAAGTCCCACTCGGGCACGGAGCGATGCCGACCTTGCCGCTTCTAAGCAGCAAGGCCACCCCGTCCACCACCATTCACATCCACCCGAAGAACTTAGGATCACCTCGGACATCCGTCAGGGTACTACCATCAGAATTGTAACCTCTTCTGCGCAGATGGCCGGGTCGCAAACAACCCTACGGATGCCCAGGAGATACCTCACTTCGGCAACACGTGGAGCAGGGACGTGGCCACCTCAGTTCCCCTTCGGGTTGACAAATCCAGCCGCAACCTAAGCTCACATGGCAAGGACATTCAACCAAACTCGCTAGATCAACTCGGATCTTGTCATGACCATAACCCCCTCGGGGGTTATCATCCATTGGCCTGACATTGATCCCGTCTCAGCTCTCAGAGAAGCTAATGACTCCTTCAACGTACTAGGTACGCCATCCCTGCTTCCCTTCCAGGAAGGCAAAGAACTTGCCATCACTTATGACGACGAGCAACCTAGGTTTAACAACCCAGATCGTCAAATCTACGTAAGCATCCATGATGCGAGTGATGACGAATCTGTCTCTTCAAATTCTCCTACGGCCGAGGGCGAAACGGAAGTAGATCGAGAACTCCGGATTGGGCACAATCGCTCTTGCGCCCTCAGGCGCCGCCACATCAGGATGAAGAATCTAAACAAGGAGTTCGATGAGGAAGGTATTTTTAAATCACCAGCAGCCAACATCATGTTTGCAGTATGAGTCCTGGAGGGATTTGAAACTACTCCCAACATCGACCTAGCCAAAGCTCGCCTCGAGGCCACAACCATCATGGTCGACCGTCTAGATGGCAGCCGCTCCTCTTCAAAAAGCAAAAGTTCCTCCCATCGCCGTACTCTCTCATCGAAGCGCCAAAGCAGCCACTATGGCAGTTCCAACGCTCGATCGAAGTCCACAACCAGGCCCTGTGAGCAACCTGCCCACCCGACCCGTACTCAGGGTGTTCCGCCTACTGATGCACGACACCACATCAACGAGATCAGGGCATATTGCGGCCTGAACCTGTCTACATCGTCTCTTGTCACCTTCAGCTCTAGATTCTCGACGACTTCTCCTTAAACCCTCCTCTCGGGACACCCCCTCGAGGGCCTTGTCAGCATAATTCGCCGACATCCATATTGCTCGAGCTCGATCGCATGTGAAAATCATATGCTTAACATCTTTTGCTCCGTTGTCGCATACATGACATCCACCCTCTGGTTTAACAAGCATGTTAGCAAGTATTGCATTGCATCTAATTAAACCACAGAGAGCTCTCCAACCAAAGATTTTTATCTTTCCCGGCACTTGGAGTTTCCATAAATTTTTTCACACTTGGCGATTGCTAGTTCCACTACCTCGAATATCAGCTAGCATGGCTCCAAATTTCTTCTTCCATTGAGCATGATAAGCTGATCTCACTGAAAAAGGCCATTCCTATTAAAGTGCCATGCCACACAGTCTTCTGTCCCACTAATAATATGTATCTTCAATACCCGGTTAGCATCAACAAGTCCAAATATAGATCGCACCAGGTCGTCATCCCACGATACATCTATAGGGTTAATTAATTCATCCACGGTTCTTACCAAGTTATTTCCTCTCCACGTCTGAATTTTCATATTATGGCTACCTTGGATCCAATTGTCTTCCCATATCCGGATTTGTGTACCGTCACCAACTCGCCAAATATATCCCAATTTGAAACATTCAAGCCCCGCTAAAATACTTTGCCATGTATGAGAGCTTCCACTTTTCATTTTCGCATTCAGTAGCTTACCATCTGGATAATATTTAGCTTCTAATACTCTGGCACATAAAGACTCAGGTTCTCTCAGCAACCTCCAAACTTGCTTAGCTAACATTGCCAAGTTGAAAGATTGTAAGTCTCTGAAGCCCATACCTCCTGATCCTTTAGGCATACACATTTTCCACCATTCTTGCAAATGAATTCATTTATGGTCATTGTCATCACCCCACCGGTAGTGTGAAATAGCATTAGTTATGTGACATCTCTGATGTCAAAAAGAATTAAAAAGTGCAATTAAAATCAATGCAACAGGGAATTGGGTTGAAATTCAAAAATTCGTCAAAAATTCAATTATAATTCAGAAACAAGGGTTGTTTGGCACCCAACTGAAATCTAAAAATCTCGGACCAAAGTAGTTGTCATCACCTACACCTACAGCCCTTCGCGTCAACCTCGCCACGGCGTTCGTTCCGCTCGATGACCCTCGAGCGGGGATGTCCGTCACGATCGAGCCTAGTCAGTATTGTCCGTGACGATCGAGCTATGTCCGTGACCATCAAGCTATGTCCGTGACGATCGAGCTATGTCCGTCACGATCGAGCCTAGCCAGTAGTTTCCGTCACGATTCGAGGCTGCACGACAGGACCCTCGAGGCCCCGCCGTCCGTCGCGCTCGAGGTTCCGCAGCCAAGCTCGAGGGCTTACCCTCGAGCGACGTTCCGTCACCCTCGAGGTTCCGCAGCCAAGCTCGAGGGCTTACCCTCGAGCGACGTTCCGTCACCCTCGAGGTTCCGCAGCCAAGCTCGAGGACTCACCCTCGAGCGACGTTCCGTCACGCTCGAGGCTTCGCAGCCAAGCTCGAGGGGGGCACTCACCCTCGAGTGGCGTTTCCGACCATTCGAGGCTCGGCAAGCTCGAGCTTGCGGTTCAAGCTCGAAGCGCCGTAGCGCCTGGTCGAAGTGCCTGGTCCAAGCTCGAAAGTTGTGTCCCACACCTCAGACCCCAACTTTTAACTTTACCCGTTTCGAAGTTCAGTTCGAATTTTTGGAGAAAATTCGAATTTGAAATCGGAGCTCCACGGGCATGCTACAGTGCCCCTGGCGCGCGCTGCGCTGGCCGGAGCTCGGCCGCCACGTGGCCGGCGAGCGGCGCAGGCGGCGCTGAGCTGGCCAAGCCGCGGCGGACGCTGGCGCTTGTCGCCTAGCTCTTGTCCGGCCACTCCCGAGCCATCACTTCGCCGCTGTCGCCTCGCCTCGCCTCGCGCCGCGGAGCGCCATCATACGGTCGCGCGCCGCCATGGCCGCACGCGCGCTCGCGCCGCGCCGTGCGCACTGCAGGCGGTAGAATCCATTCGCGTCGCGCCAAAGCCTCTGCTGAGGATCTCCACTTCATCACGCGATGATCTTTGACGCCCAACCGCGCGTGTGCGCTCTGTTCGAGCTCGCCGCGCCATCAATGGCGACCGCGACAGCCACCCACGCGCTCGCACGCTCCCGAGGCCGCACAGTGCCTCCCTTGCGTGCCCAAGCACTCCACCGCGCACTCCCACCCCTCCTCTCACTCGCTCACTTGGTCATTTCCACTTCCCCGCGCTCGCTCGGTCTTCTTCCTCCTCGCGACGCGCAAGCCGAACCCAAGCTCTTCGCGAAATTCCTCGTCCACGCTCCACCATTCCCCAATCCATCCCGCACGGAGCTAGTCCACTCCACCAGCTCCAAAACCCCCAACTTTCCCCAAGCTATTGTCCCTTCTCCGGCGAGAATTTGAGATTTCCCCCAAATCGCGAATTCCGGCCGTCGAAGCACCCGCACGTCGAGACCCTACTCCGAGCCGTCCCCGAGCTTCCTCGAGCACGCCATTAGCTTCCCCAAGCTCTGCTGGTGCTCAAGGACCTCTCCCCCCTCCGCGAACGACCCCGAGCTCGCCGGCGTAGAAGCCGCGGCGGCCGCGCCGCCACCTCCTCGTCGCCGGCACAACTCCGACCTTCCCCAGCCTCCAAACCGTCCTCAAACGACTCGTGGTGAGCCCAGGATCATTTCCCCCCACTTCCCCGTGCCTAGTTCGCCGTAGTTTGCCCGGCGCAACTCCGGCGAGGTCCCAGGGACCTTTCTTCATCGTCTACCTTTGTTTAAGGGCCTCTGTGCAAAAGTGCAGGACTGGTTCGCGAAGTTTTAAAAGATCTAGGGTTCTCTGCGTAAAAAGATTCTTAAGTCTAGGTTTGTTTTTCCCGAAACTTGTAAAATCCATTAAAAATCGTACACAAATCATAAAAATGCACAAAAATACTCTCTGGATTCGTGAGAGTCTAAACTACAATCTCTATTAGACATGTTTGTACTTTTGACGAACTATATGTGAATTAAAATTCAAACTATGAAAACCTAAAGTTGTGCACCATTTCAAATCCAGAGCTACGCTAGGGTTGAGCTTTGGATATGTTGTTTGTAGTGACTTTGGACAGCATGTGTCCAAAGGGGACTTAAAAATATGAACTACAGCTCCTGTTATGAATTAAAATAGGTTTTCTGTCTTTTTGCAGTGCATAAATCATTAAAAATAATCTGGGCAGTGAAAAATCACCATCTTGCTCCAGCGGACTAAAAACTTGTTAGCACACCTGTGAAAAATGAGAAACTTAATTTTTGCTCTGTTTAGGATGGTAAATAATTAAATATGTGTTTTTGGATGGAAAATTATTGAGGACTACCCAAGGGTTATTTTGAGCCATCACTTGGCCAGAGCCCTCCTCATGCTTATGCCTAGCTTTGGTAGGAAAATCTCCTGAAATGGATGAATTTTCAATTTTATATGAATTAATTTCAATTCTGCTGGCAGCGACTTGATATAATTTTTATAAATTATGTGTAGCTCAAAATTAGCTAAATTTTGGAGTGAGCTTAGCTCTTATACTCCAGTAGCTGTCATAAATTTTATAGCTAAAAATGATGAACAGAAATGGAGAAACAAAAATAGGAAGGAATTTAGGTGGAAACTGATTTATATAAAAGAATAAACCTTTTTGGTTAATTAGTTAAAATAAAATGGATAGAATCTGAAATTCCAGAACAGCACCCAACTTTTGTGAAGAAAATAGAAATGCCTAAGCATGTCTAGGTGATTATGGCCTTCAAGGGCCTTAATCTTAGCATCTATAGGCAGCCGCCTTAAAATATGCATCTCATGTAGACGGCGCTATCCCGGACGGCGACTACACCCTCATCCCCGCAGACGAGGAAGGAGTCCCGGAGCACGGTGCCGGTACAGAAGTGACCAACCCGGAGGCTAACTCTCAATCCGAGCAAGAAGGCAAGCCCCGGAGCATAACCTGACTTTACAAAATTATGCACTTTGAATTCCTTATGTTTGTGCATTTACGTTTCTAGGAGTTGATTGAATACCGTAGCTGCAAATTTTCCTAGTACCTATGACTTGCAATACTAGTATGAAAGGGATCGATAGTGCATTTGCTATAGCTCCGTTACAAGTCGAGTGATTTCCTGTCACTCGCGAGACATAGGAATTGCTTGTCTTTACTTATGTTGGAATCATAAGGATCGACGGGCGGGATGATAGATGCAGATCTCCCGTCCGTGTATGATAATTGCTTAAGGTCGAAATGTGTGGAAAGAGCTGTCAAGTTTTTGAACGTACCACATGCATGCCGATGTATGGGGATCGGTAAGCCCGGTACCAGATTGAAGCAGCTAGGGCCGATAGCCATCTCTCCTTGGAAACTTTGTTTTCCCCTGCCGTACACTTGTGGATATATGCGTGAGACTGTGAGTGAAGCAGTAAACCTTTATCCTAAGGAAGTGGACCCGGTTCCGAATTGTGGATCGATGGGAAAGGTTGGGAAATGCTTGTACCTTTTATAGCAAGCATAGTATCCGTGTATGTTGGGTTTTCCCTGGCCAGGTAGCACAAATTCGGTTCGAACTGTCCGCTTCTCGCGGTTAATGAGACTGCTTGACCGCCTGGCTACATTGAGTAATAAGTGAAAGTTTGAGATTGATAAACTTGTTCTATGAATTAATTTGTATTGCACCACTTGTATGCTTAGAAAGGATGCTAATCTAGAATGGTTAAAGTTACTAGAATGTGAAGCTAAAACTTGAAAGCAAGGACCTACTATTAGTTGCTTTTTGGCAAACAAACCCACCAGCCAAAAGCCTCTCATGGTCTAGACGTCGGTGATGTAGATTTCACCCGACGGGTAAGCCTTGCTGAGTATTAGTATACTCAGCCTTGCTTGTGGCAATATTTTACAGGTATACCTTTGGATGTGGATGCTTTGTCTTGGCCTGCCCAGGTTCCACCTGGCTGGCACATCGAATGGGTTTCGTCCTCTGGCGAGGATCGGGAGGAGTAGCTTCGTGGCAGGCTTCAGCACGGAGTCGCTTGTATCGTCGTTAGATGTTTATCTTCCGCTGCAATGAACTTCTAAATTTCAGTTGTTATGAACTTTTAATTCCGCTGCAAAGACTTTGTACTCTGATTTAAAATTTGAACTCGGTTTGTAATAACTATGTTACCTTTGTGTGTAATTTAATTTGTGGAATGTTGTAATCTCTGGAACTCACCTTCGTGTGGGCGTGCTGTTGTTTCGATCGAGAAAAGTACGTGGTTTAATCGGGTTTAATCCGACGGCGCTCCAGCTTATTCCGGATTAAGTGCCTGACTACGTGTTAGTGGTCCCGAGGTACTTAACTTGGAATAATTTCGGAGTGGAACCGCCACAGCTGGCATCAGAGCCGAAACAGCGCACCAGAGAGACCAACAAACCTTAAATAAATATTTTTGGAATAAAATTTGCCAACTCGTACTTCCGACGTGTTTCGCGAAGGAAGGTTATTAATAGGACCGCTAAGGATGTTACCTAGAACGTGAAGCCTATGTGGGTTAAGGGATCACGATATGATAGGTGGCAAATAGTATATTATACTAACTTCCAGCACATTTCATTCTGTTATTTACTTTCCGCAATGGTGGGCGCAAGGTACGGCGATTGCTGTAACGTACCACGGCACTATATGAAAATATAGTGGCGGCACATAGTCAATACGCTGTGATGGCGTATGAAAATAGAATAGGATGGTGGGCGCAAGGTACGGCGATTGCTGTAGCGTACCACGGCATCATATGCAAATATGATGGCGGCACAAAGTCAATACGCTATTCTATTAGCGTATGAAACTGTCAATATGTCGCTTTGGTGACATATGAACATTGCCCGTTCAATGTTAAACGTTCGGGTGCCACCTCTATAGTGGGTGGTAATGAATGGAGACGCTTTCGTGAGTGCTGGCACGAAAGGTTGATTATAAATGTTCTGGAATGAAATTTTCTGCAGGTACACTAACCGCGAATCCGTATGTTGAGACGGTTAGAAGTTCGGCTAGATAATATAGGGAGAGACGGATATTGCCTAGCCACCGGCACTAATTTCGTAAGCCAAAAGTTATTGGCATGTGTGTTGGAGAGAACGAATAGGCCGCTCATGCATTGCATCTCACTGAATTGACATGGATTTTAATAAGTGACCAAATCGAATCGCCGTCAAAGGAATTGAAATCATAACCCAAAAACCTGCTGAGAACAGTCTGATTGCACCCTTAATTCGAAACTGAAAATGTCGTCAAATGAAAAAGTTTTCAACATGAAAGTTGTCACAAATATTATGAAGTATATGCTGGAGAAATTTCAACGAAAATGGTTCAGTAAAACTGGAGTTATGTTAAAAATGGTAACCCCCTGTCTGCTGGAAATTTCTGGGGACAGTGAGATAAAAATTGAATTTTTACACCATCTTAACGACAGTTTCTGCTCAAACCTCCAACATGAAACTTGTTAGGAATTATTTAGACAATGTCCTGGCCAAGTTTGGGAATTTTTGAGCTTGTAGATTTCGAGTTTTGTAATTTTTACCACCCTGCACAGAATCTGTTTTTGCTCTTTGGCACTAACCGGTTGTCACCCTTGCCCCGTTTTCCTTTGGTTCAGAATGGACGCTCACGCTGACCTGGCTAGTCACCCCAACGACGTGTCCTTCTCTGATTGCTTGGGATGGGAAGGCTTCCCTAGCATCTTGTGGTCGGTTCTACAGGCACTTGGCTACCCTACACCGCCACAATATGAGAGAATCCTCATCCGAGACCGTGGCGTGACTCGTTCCCGTGTGCGTTTGGTGGTCTATCGCCACCCGCCGTGTCCTAGTTCCCCCACCTGGACGGTGGAAGTTCATGGACACCACATGGAGACGACTTGTGAGCTAGCTGCCTTGAATGGCATCAGTTCTTTTTGTGCTCAGAACCAGAGCTTGGTAGAGCACCAGTTGCTTGGGCTGTTTCCACCAACTCAGCCGGATGATCCCCACTGGATGAGGCGCTACCTTAGCTCTCCTTTGAGGATGGCGGAGAGCCCCGTTGCAGCAGCCGCTTTGATGATGAGGTGGATACGGGCGTATCACCGTTTGCAGGCACTTCTTGGACGGTCGCAGAGCGAGATGCTCAACATTGCCATGGACATGTCCGCTCGCGCCCGTGACCTAGGGGTTGAGAGGACCTCTTTGTCCATTGAGGTGACCACTAGAGATGCCATGATTGCTGACTTGGAGAGGCAATTGAATGACCTCCAGATTGCACACAACAACACCCAGAATGAGTTAGCACAAACTAGAGATGAGCTTGAGGAGGTACATGGTACCTTGGAGCATGCAAATGCTATGCTTGCCGCCCATGACGCTCAGCACCTTCTTGAGCAAGAAGGAGGGAATGGTGAAGGAGAGGCCCCCGATTCCGACATGGACACCGAGGATGACATGCCGCCCCTTCCAGCTCCACCTTCACCTATGGGCAGCGAGGCTACCGCTAACAACTTGGATGATTTTTAGAGTGGTAGTAGCAAGTACTCCTCCGCTAGGCCTAAGTTTTGGCTTCGTCTTGTAATAGGCTAGATGGAGTTGAGCTTCTCCTTTTATCTTTTGGTGGCAATGTAAATTAATGGTGTGGTTGTGGTGTAAAACTTGATGAAGTGTAATAGCTGTGTGAAAACATTCTGCAGCTAACCTTGTTTTAATTATTGATGGGTTTTCGCATCCTTTCTGGGCTGTGATGTGAACTACAAAGTTGTTTGGAATTTGTGAAACAAAATGATCACCAAATTGCAACCCCATTGGTTAAGTGAAATAAAAATGGCAACCAAAACACTACAGCTCGGTCTGCTGAAAAACAGCAAATGCAGAGAGCTAAAGATTGAATTTTTCGGCTTAGTTCCAGTCCGAATTTGATTCCGTGCCCAACATGAAAGTTGTTGAGCATGAAATTTTCGAGCTACTGACCGAATTGGAGCATTTGACTTGTTTCCTGTCGGGAGATATGATTTTTCTTCCGAACTACGTGCTGACTTGCCATTCTGCGCAGTACACTTTAATATATTGTCACGTTCTATCTTGTCATTCATTATGCAAGCTTATGGAATGTGGCTAATACAAGTACCTGCTGCAGATGGCAATCACCCGCAGCGGTCACGACGCTAGTGGCTCTAATGCTAACCAGCAAGGGCCAGAGGGGCAGCAACAGCCACCGCCACCTCCTCCACCGCAGCAACCTCCGTCGTGGCAGCAGTTGTATGCTACGCAAACGGAGATTCTCCGGAACCTGCAGCATCAGCAGCAGATGATGCAGCAGCAGATGCTTCAGCAGGGAGGTCAACGGGCCCCTCAGCCTCAGGTGGCCAGATATGAGGATTTTCTGGCAGCGCACCCGCCGATTTTCTCACGAGCTGATGAGCCTTTGGAGGCCGACACCTGGATTCGAGCCATCGAGTCCAAGTTCTCCATCCTGGTGACGCCTTGCACATCCAACCGCAAGGTCGTGTTCGCGGCGCAGCAGCTCCGCGGCTCAGCTCTCCTTTGGTGGGAGAACTACCTGGCCCTGCAGCAGGAGGGTCATGTAGTTGAGTGGGATGAGTTCAAGGCTGCATTCAAGGCTCATCACATTCCGGCCGGTCTGGTTGAAAGAAAGCTGAATGAGTTTCTGGCGCTGACCCAGGGTACTCGCACAGTGCTGCAGTACGCCCAGGCCTTCAATGGTCTGTGCCCTTATGCGGGTCATCACGCCGACTCCGACGAGAAGAAGCTTGAGAGGTTCCGACGTGGCCTTAACACCAAGTTAAAGGCGCAGTTGGCCACCACCCGTGCTGCCTCGTACGGCGATCTCGTGAACCTTGCCATCGCTCAAGAAGACGCCAACATGGTGCACAAGGCGGAAAAGAAGAGGAAGGCTCCCGCTGGACCGTCGAGCGCGCAGCCACAAAGGTTCCGCTTGGTTCCCCCGGCTGCACCGCAGGGACAGTCCAGGGCACCTCAGGGAGGTGGATGGGTTGCTAGGCCGCCACAGCCTAACGCGCCTCGTTTCCCTCCACCGCCGCAGCAGCAGCAAGCACCAAGGCAAAATGCACAGCAGCCAGCTCGCCCAGGAGCCGGCTATCAGTGCTTCAAGTGTGGAAGTAAAGATCATTTTATCAAGGATTGTCCGCAGAACAAGCAGCAAAACCAGCGCCCGGGAAATCAGCAAGGCAAGGGCAAGCAGCAGCAGCGTGTGCAAGTTCGGCAAGGACGGCTCAACTACACCACCTTGGCCGACTTACCCGAGGGAGCCCCAGACATGACTGGTACCTTCCCTATCTGCACTCAACCTGCTGTGATATTGTTTGATTCCGGGGCAACACATAGTTTTATAAGCACAAGATTTCATGTGAAATGCGGATTAAAATCATACCATACCAAATCATCGTATGTGATATCAACTGCGGGAGGTAAAATTGCATCCAACCAAGTCACCCACAAGGTTCCGATCAGGCTGGGAAGTAAAACATTTCCTACTGATTTGATTCTGCTGGGAATGGAAGGAATTAACATTGTGTTAGGAGCCAATTGGATGACTCAACATAAGGTTGTCCTAGATGTTGCGGAACGAGTTGTTGAGATAAACTCGCCCACGCATGGCCCGAGTGTGCTATATCTGCCACAACGGACTTGCGTCGATGCGTGTGCTTATGCAATGGTAGAAACCCAATTAAAGGACATTCCGGTGGTATGTGAGTATGCCGATGTATTTCCGGATGACTTACCTGGGATGCCGCCGGATAGAGACATTGAATTCGTGATTGAACTTCAACCTGGCACAGCCCCTATATCAAAGAGACCATATAGAATGCCGCCCAATGAATTGGCTGAATTAAAAATTCAACTCCAAGAATTGCTAGATAAGGGTTTCATTCGTCCAAGTGTATCACCTTGGGGATGTCCCGCTATCTTTGTGAAGAAGAAGGACCATTCCTTGAGGTTGTGTATTGATTACCGGCCTCTCAATGCGGTAACTATTAAGAACAAGTATCCGCTTCCCCGTATTGACATCTTGTTTGACCAACTAGCTGGCGCCAGAGTGTTCTCCAAGATTGACCTTCGCTCTGGCTATCACCAAATCAAAATCAGGCCTTGTGACATTCCAAAGACTGCCTTTTCCACACGTTATGGACTTTATGAATTCTTGGTTATGTCTTTTGGACTCACCAATGCCCCGGCCTACTTCATGTACCTCATGAATTCGGTCTTCATGTCTGAACTAGACAAGTTTGTGGTGGTTTTCATTGATGACATTCTTATATATTCTAAGAATGAGGAAGAGCATGCCGAGCATCTTCGCATTGTTCTTCAGAGATTGAGAGATCACCAGCTCTACGCCAAGTTCTCCAAGTGTGAATTTTGGCTGGAGAGCGTGAAGTTCTTAGGCCACACGGTTTCCAAGGATGGTATATCCGTGGATCCAACCAAAGTGCAAGAGGTGTTGGATTGGCAACCACCTACTTCTGTCCACGAGATTCGGAGTTTTCTGGGTTTAGCCGGTTATTACCGTCGTTTCATTCCGGATTTCTCTCGGATAGCAAAGCCCATGACCGAACTCTTAAAGAAGGGAGTCAAATTTGAGTGGAATGACAAATGTGAGGAAGCTTTCCACACCTTGCGAAGACATTTGACTTCAGCCCCAGTTTTGGCTCAGCCCGATTGCACCAAGCCCTATGATGTCTATTGCGATGCATCAGGCACCGGTCTTGGCTGTGTTCTCATGCAAGAGAACCGAGTCATTGCTTACGCTTCTCGAGCACTTCGGCCTCATGAGCAAAACTACCCCACGCATGATCTTGAGTTAGCAGCGGTTATTCATGCTCTCAAGATGTGGAGACACTATTTGATGGGTGTTCCCTGCAACATATACACAGACCACAAGAGCCTCAAATATGTTTTCACTCAGGCACATTTGAATATGAGACAACGAAGATGGTTGGAGTTAGCAAAGGACTATGACCTCAGTGTGCATTATCACCCCGGGAAGGCTAATGTAGTTGCGGATGCATTAAGCCGCAAGGCTCGTTGTCATTGTCTTTCCGTGGAGTCCTATGCCGACACCCTGTGTCACGAAATGGCAAAGCTCAATTTAGAGATTGTTCCACACGGGTACCTCAACCATATTGCAGTGGAACCAACCTTGCACGATCAGATTGTTGCAGCCCAATTAAATGACGCGGGCATTAAAGTTCTTAAACGGAAATTGTCTAAGGAGAAGGTGAAAGAGAAGTACAAATGTTTCCGGTTGGATGGGCAGAGAGTAATGTGGTTTGGACGTCGCCTTGTGGTGCCCAAAAACACGGAACTCCGGAGGAAGATTATGGATGAGGCTCATCTCTCTAAATTTTCTATCCACCCCGGCAGCACCAAAATGTACCAAGATTTGAAACAAAACTTTTGGTGGACTCGGATGAAGCGAGAAATTGCCACATATGTGTCGGAATGTGACACATGTCAGCGGGTTAAGGCCAGCCACTTGAAGGTAGCAGGCACGCTTCAACCTCTACCTATCCCCTCATGGAAATGGGAAGATATAAGCATGGATTTTATTGTTGGACTTCCCAGAACCCCTCAGGGACACGATTCCATTTGGGTAATTGTGGATCGCCTTACTAAGACTGCCCATTTTATTCCAGTCAATACCCTTTATGCTGCTAAGAAGTACGCGGAGATTTATTTGGAGCGGATCGTTTGTCTACATGGGGTACCCAAGACGATAATTTCAGATCGTGGTGCTCCGTTCGTAGCACGCTTTTGGGAACAATTGCAATTATCCCTAGGCACCAAACTGATCCGTAGTTCAGCATATCACCCACAAACCGATGGGCAGACGGAAAGGGTAAATCAAATACTTGAGGATATGCTTCGAGCTTGTGCTATTCATTATGGGAAGAATTGGGAGAAGTGTTTATCTCTGGCCGAATTCTCCTACAACAACAGCTACCAAGCGAGTCTTAAAATGGCGCCTTTCGAAGCCTTATATGGTAGAAGATGTCGGACCCCGTTGTGTTGGTCCCAGGCAGGCGAGAGATATACTTATGGCCCTGACCTTGTGAAGGAAGCAGAAGAAAAGGTTAGGATCATTCGGGAGAACTTGAAGACCGCTCAGTCACGGCAAAAGAGCTACTTTGACCAGCGGCGGAAGCCACTTCAGTTTGAAGTTGGTGATCACGTGTATCTTAAGGTCTCCCCGACCAAGGGTGTGCAAAGATTTGGACTAAAAGGAAAGCTTGCACCTCGCTATATCGGCCCGTATGAAATCACTCAACAATGTGGGCCGGTAGCCTATCAAGTGAAGCTTCCCGAGAAACTTTCAGCGGTACACAATGTATTTCATGTTTCTCAACTCAAGAGGTGTCTTCGTGTTCCAACCGAGGTTATTGAAGAGGAACTCTCGGTTGAACCGGATCTCTCTTATGATGAGCATCCCATTAAGATCCTCGACCAGAAAGAGAGACAAACACGAAGGAAGGGAGTTAAAATGTACAAAATTCAGTGGAGTCATCATTCCGAAGATGAAGCCACATGGGAAACCGAAGACTATCTAAAGAAGAACTACCCCGACATCCTTTCTTAGACCAAGGTACCTTTTCCCACCTTGTTCCTAAGTGTAATCGAATCTCGGGACGAGATTCCTTTTAAGGGGGGTAGGCTGTGACATCTCTGATGTCAAAAAGAATTAAAAAGTGCAATTAAAATCAATGCAACAGGGAATTGGGTTGAAATTCAAAAATTCGTCAAAAATTCAATTATAATTCAGAAACAAGGGTTGTTTGGCACCCAACTGAAATCTAAAAATCTCGGACCAAAGTAGTTGTCATCACCTACACCTACAGCCCTTCGCGTCAACCTCGCCACGGCGTTCGTTCCGCTCGATGACCCTCGAGCGGGGATGTCCGTCACGATCGAGCCTAGTCAGTATTGTCCGTGACGATCGAGCTATGTCCGTGACCATCAAGCTATGTCCGTGACGATCGAGCTATGTCCGTCACGATCGAGCCTAGCCAGTAGTTTCCGTCACGATTCGAGGCTGCACGACAGGACCCTCGAGGCCCCGCCGTCCGTCGCGCTCGAGGTTCCGCAGCCAAGCTCGAGGGCTTACCCTCGAGCGACGTTCCGTCACCCTCGAGGTTCCGCAGCCAAGCTCGAGGGCTTACCCTCGAGCGACGTTCCGTCACCCTCGAGGTTCCGCAGCCAAGCTCGAGGACTCACCCTCGAGCGACGTTCCGTCACGCTCGAGGCTTCGCAGCCAAGCTCGAGGGGGGCACTCACCCTCGAGTGGCGTTTCCGACCATTCGAGGCTCGGCAAGCTCGAGCTTGCGGTTCAAGCTCGAAGCGCCGTAGCGCCTGGTCGAAGTGCCTGGTCCAAGCTCGAAAGTTGTGTCCCACACCTCAGACCCCAACTTTTAACTTTACCCGTTTCGAAGTTCAGTTCGAATTTTTGGAGAAAATTCGAATTTGAAATCGGAGCTCCACGGGCATGCTACAGTGCCCCTGGCGCGCGCTGCGCTGGCCGGAGCTCGGCCGCCACGTGGCCGGCGAGCGGCGCAGGCGGCGCTGAGCTGGCCAAGCCGCGGCGGACGCTGGCGCTTGTCGCCTAGCTCTTGTCCGGCCACTCCCGAGCCATCACTTCGCCGCTGTCGCCTCGCCTCGCCTCGCGCCGCGGAGCGCCATCATACGGTCGCGCGCCGCCATGGCCGCACGCGCGCTCGCGCCGCGCCGTGCGCACTGCAGGCGGTAGAATCCATTCGCGTCGCGCCAAAGCCTCTGCTGAGGATCTCCACTTCATCACGCGATGATCTTTGACGCCCAACCGCGCGTGTGCGCTCTGTTCGAGCTCGCCGCGCCATCAATGGCGACCGCGACAGCCACCCACGCGCTCGCACGCTCCCGAGGCCGCACAGTGCCTCCCTTGCGTGCCCAAGCACTCCACCGCGCACTCCCACCCCTCCTCTCACTCGCTCACTTGGTCATTTCCACTTCCCCGCGCTCGCTCGGTCTTCTTCCTCCTCGCGACGCGCAAGCCGAACCCAAGCTCTTCGCGAAATTCCTCGTCCACGCTCCACCATTCCCCAATCCATCCCGCACGGAGCTAGTCCACTCCACCAGCTCCAAAACCCCCAACTTTCCCCAAGCTATTGTCCCTTCTCCGGCGAGAATTTGAGATTTCCCCCAAATCGCGAATTCCGGCCGTCGAAGCACCCGCACGTCGAGACCCTACTCCGAGCCGTCCCCGAGCTTCCTCGAGCACGCCATTAGCTTCCCCAAGCTCTGCTGGTGCTCAAGGACCTCTCCCCCCTCCGCGAACGACCCCGAGCTCGCCGGCGTAGAAGCCGCGGCGGCCGCGCCGCCACCTCCTCGTCGCCGGCACAACTCCGACCTTCCCCAGCCTCCAAACCGTCCTCAAACGACTCGTGGTGAGCCCAGGATCATTTCCCCCCACTTCCCCGTGCCTAGTTCGCCGTAGTTTGCCCGGCGCAACTCCGGCGAGGTCCCAGGGACCTTTCTTCATCGTCTACCTTTGTTTAAGGGCCTCTGTGCAAAAGTGCAGGACTGGTTCGCGAAGTTTTAAAAGATCTAGGGTTCTCTGCGTAAAAAGATTCTTAAGTCTAGGTTTGTTTTTCCCGAAACTTGTAAAATCCATTAAAAATCGTACACAAATCATAAAAATGCACAAAAATACTCTCTGGATTCGTGAGAGTCTAAACTACAATCTCTATTAGACATGTTTGTACTTTTGACGAACTATATGTGAATTAAAATTCAAACTATGAAAACCTAAAGTTGTGCACCATTTCAAATCCAGAGCTACGCTAGGGTTGAGCTTTGGATATGTTGTTTGTAGTGACTTTGGACAGCATGTGTCCAAAGGGGACTTAAAAATATGAACTACAACTCCTGTTATGAATTAAAATAGGTTTTCTGTCTTTTTGCAGTGCATAAATCATTAAAAATAATCTGGGCAGTGAAAAATCACCATCTTGCTCCAGCGGACTAAAAACTTGTTAGCACACCTGTGAAAAATGAGAAACTTAATTTTTGCTCTGTTTAGGATGGTAAATAATTAAATATGTGTTTTTGGATGGAAAATTATTGAGGACTACCCAAGGGTTATTTTGAGCCATCACTTGGCCAGAGCCCTCCTCATGCTTATGCCTAGCTTTGGTAGGAAAATCTCCTGAAATGGATGAATTTTCAATTTTATATGAATTAATTTCAATTCTGCTGGCAGCGACTTGATATAATTTTTATAAATTATGTGTAGCTCAAAATTAGCTAAATTTTGGAGTGAGCTTAGCTCTTATACTCCAGTAGCTGTCATAAATTTTATAGCTAAAAATGATGAACAGAAATGGAGAAACAAAAATAGGAAGGAATTTAGGTGGAAACTGATTTATATAAAAGAATAAACCTTTTTGGTTAATTAGTTAAAATAAAATGGATAGAATCTGAAATTCCAGAACAGCACCCAACTTTTGTGAAGAAAATAGAAATGCCTAAGCATGTCTAGGTGATTATGGCCTTCAAGGGCCTTAATCTTAGCATCTATAGGCAGCCGCCTTAAAATATGCATCTCATGTAGACGGCGCTATCCCGGACGGCGACTACACCCTCATCCCCGCAGACGAGGAAGGAGTCCCGGAGCACGGTGCCGGTACAGAAGTGACCAACCCGGAGGCTAACTCTCAATCCGAGCAAGAAGGCAAGCCCCGGAGCATAACCTGACTTTACAAAATTATGCACTTTGAATTCCTTATGTTTGTGCATTTACGTTTCTAGGAGTTGATTGAATACCGTAGCTGCAAATTTTCCTAGTACCTATGACTTGCAATACTAGTATGAAAGGGATCGATAGTGCATTTGCTATAGCTCCGTTACAAGTCGAGTGATTTCCTGTCACTCGCGAGACATAGGAATTGCTTGTCTTTACTTATGTTGGAATCATAAGGATCGACGGGCGGGATGATAGATGTAGATCTCCCGTCCGTGTATGATAATTGCTTAAGGTCGAAATGTGTGGAAAGAGCTGTCAAGTTTTTTAACGTACCACATGCATGCCGATGTATGGGGATCGGTAAGCCCGGTACCAGATTGAAGCAGCTAGGGCCGATAGCCATCTCTCCTTGGAAACTTTGTTTTCCCCTGCCGTACACTTGTGGATATATGCGTGAGACTGTGAGTGAAGCAGTAAACCTTTATCCTAAGGAAGTGGACCCGGTTCCGAATTGTGGATCGATGGGAAAGGTTGGGAAATGCTTGTACCTTTTATAGCAAGCATAGTATCCGTGTATGTTGGGTTTTCCCTGGCCAGGTAGCACAAATTCGGTTCGAACTGTCCGCTTCTCGCGGTTAATGAGACTGCTTGACCGCCTGGCTACATTGAGTAATAAGTGAAAGTTTGAGATTGATAAACTTGTTCTATGAATTAATTTGTATTGCACCACTTGTATGCTTAGAAAGGATGCTAATCTAGAATGGTTAAAGTTACTAGAATGTGAAGCTAAAACTTGAAAGCAAGGACCTACTATTAGTTGCTTTTTGGCAAACAAACCCACCAGCCAAAAGCCTCTCATGGTCTAGACGTCGGTGATGTAGATTTCACCCGACGGGTAAGCCTTGCTGAGTATTAGTATACTCAGCCTTGCTTGTGGCAATATTTTACAGGTATACCTTTGGATGTGGATGCTTTGTCTTGGCCTGCCCAGGTTCCACCTGGCTGGCACATCGAATGGGTTCCGTCCTCTGGCGAGGATCGGGAGGAGTAGCTTCGTGGCAGGCTTCAGCACGGAGTCGCTTGTATCGTCGTTAGATGTTTATCTTCCGCTGCAATGAACTTCTAAATTTCAGTTGTTATGAACTTTTAATTCCGCTGCAAAGACTTTGTACTCTGATTTAAAATTTGAACTCGGTTTGTAATAACTATGTTACCTTTGTGTGTAATTTAATTTGTGGAATGTTGTAATCTCTGGAACTCACCTTCGTGTGGGCGTGCTGTTGTTTCGATCGAGAAAAGTACGTGGTTTAATCGGGTTTAATCCGACGGCGCTCCAGCTTATTCCGGATTAAGTGCCTGACTACGTGTTAGTGGTCCCGAGGTACTTAACTTGGAATAATTTCGGAGTGGAACCGCCACAAGTTATTCCTTTACAAATGTTCTTAGGAATTTGAAATACCTTCATCGCATATACTAGAACAGCTTGAGCAATGGACTTTATGAGTATCTCCTTACCTCCTTGACTCAATAGCTTATCCTTCCACCCATTGATCCTTGAGTTTACACGATCAATAAGATGGCAGAAATAATCACTACGATCTTCCCCCACCATGACAGGCAGTCCCAAATATTTATCACTTAGAGACTCAGTCATTATATTCAAAACTTCACATACCTCTTCCTTAGCATTCACCTCAGTATTGTTTGAAAAGAAAATACTTGATTTTGCTTCACTAACTTTCTACCCTGAGTTTGCACAATATCTGATCAAGATGTTCGATAGGCATTCTGCATTCTTCTTATAGGTATGCATTAAGATAAGTGAGTCATCTGCAAATAACAGATGTGATATAACAGGGGCTTACCTGCACACCTTGACACCCTCTAGTTCCCCTATTTGTTTAGCACCCTTCAACATGTAAGAAAGACCTTCCTCAACAAGAAGAAAAAGGTACGGGGACAGAGGGTCACCCTGCCTTAAACCCCTCGTTGGTATGATACTTCTCGTTTCTGTAGAGTTGAAACGGGCCAGTACTTTACCGACTTAACACACGACATAATGAGTCTCACCGATCTTTGATCAAAGCCCAGCTTCAACAAGGTACACCCATTCAACTCTGTCGTACGCTTTTTGCATGTCGGGTTTCACCGCACAGCCCCCTATTCCCCTTTTTTCTCTTCATCGTGTGAATACATTCATAAGCCAATACAATATTATCTGCGATTAATCTCCCCGAAACAAAAGCACTTTGATGGTGACTAATAATATCTAACAAAATAACCTTTAGCCTACTCGATAAGGTCTTCAAGATTACCTTGTAGACCACATTACATAAAGAAATTGGTCTGAATTGGGCATCTTTCTCTGGGTTTTCCACCTTCGGGATCATCACAATGGTTGTAACATTCCACCCCTCTGGGATAGATGAACTATTAATTGCTTGTAGTACCTCATCAATCAATTCATCACCCAACATATTCCAGAAGCGCTTAAAGAAAATCGCATGTAGTCCATCCGGCCCTGGGCTTTAAGATCACCAATACTGAATAGAGCTTTCTTCACCTCCTCCCTCGAGAATGGAGCTAGGAGAAACAGGTTCATATCAGGAGTGACCCTACTATTTACATCTCTCAATGCCTCTTGATCAACTTCATGCACTTCAGACGTAAATAGATTAGCAAAAAAATCCTTCACCAATGCACTCATGTCTTCTACATTTTCATGCCTCACCCCATGTTCATCCACTAGACCCCTGATCATATTTCTTTTTTTCCTGGTCGTCGCATATTGATGGAAAAAACTAGTATTCCGATCCCCATGTTTGAGCCAATTAGCTCTAGCTGTTTGTACCCAGTAAATTTCTTCCTGCTCTAGGAGTAGTTCCAATCGCAATAAAATCTCTTTTTGTGTTGCTAATGACTCATCTGTTATTGGTCCACGCCACTACCTTTCCAACTCTCTTTTCAATTTCTTCATACGGTGGGATGGCTTTTTCAACACCTCCCGATCCCAAGTATGTAGCTCATCATGGACCACCCTTATCAGCCTTGGATTGTTGCCTTGCAGCATAGCACGAGCTCAAGCCGATTGTATTATTTCCTCCATTGTCTCCTCCTTCAGCCATCTAGCTTCGAATCTCCTCGGTTTCTCTTTTTGGGTGGGTTGTCCATTGGAACCATCTGTGTTGACAACGAGGGGTCGATGGTAAGATTTAACCATCTCCCCATTAGTGAGCTGAGCATCCGGGAATAACATATTCCATTGTGCATTAGTGACCCCTCGGTCCAAATCGTTCTCTGACCCGTCCTCTCTGTCATGTAAACACATCACCCGAGTAGCCAATATCAGCTAAGTCACAATCCAATAGATTATCTTGAAAAGCTTGCAATTGTGTTTGCGACCTGACTTGGCCTCCCTCCTTTTCATGATGGAATAGGATTTCATTAAAGTCTCCTATGGCTAACCATGGGAGAGCTGCATTGGCATGCAAGCACCGCAAAGCCATAAATACCATCTTGGCTCACTATAAATACCGCAAAGTCAACTGTTTTTTATCCCATCTTGGCTCCCCATAAATACCAGTCAACCTCCACTCCTCACTGCCTCTAATCACCACATCAATAAAATACTTTGAAACCCCTTGGCTCTGAATCACAATATTCTTCCTCCACAACATGAGTAAACCTCCACTTCTGCCATCGCTTTCATGGATGATGAAGTGGTCACATCCCAATTTTTGCTTCAAATTCTCTGCCTTCACTTTTCCCAAATGTGTCTCAGACAGAAAAAAACACATATGGTCTTTCCCGCTTCTGGATTTCCAAAAGCGCACGAACTACCCAGGCACTAGCAAGGCCCTGACAGTTCAAGGCTAGTAATTTCATTGCTCCCGGTCACTCTCCTCAAAGGAGAGTACCGATCTTATTGTGTTGTTTGTAGCATCAATCCCGCCTTCATTCCTCCTGGGTCTCTTCTTCTTCTCCTGTTCTTGCAAGGGGCTAACCGGCGTTACCTTCTGCTCCTCCAAGAGATTAACTTGCATTGCCACTCTTCCCATATCCCCCCTTCAATATTTCCATCATCACCCTCATAGTCTTCCATGTCAGTAAAGTCATTCTCATCTCCATTGGCTCTTCCCCCTTCACGCCCACGCCCTCTACCACGACCTTTGCCCCTTCCACCTCGTGTTTCATCCCTTACTGGCATTTAGTAACCTCATGCCCCATGCATCCACAGAAAAAACAAAAGGCTAGAAGCTTTTCATATTGCACTAGATATTCCATCTTCTCTTTTAATGTGATGGACACCACAGGCACCAAAGGTTTCTTCAGATTAAGCCAAATCCTAGCACGTAGGTATGGTGTAGGGTTAATCCTGCCCTCACTCACCACAACAGCAATCAGATCCCCAACTTTCTTCACAACCTTCTCTGCCAATTCCCTCTTCCTTATCAGGCCCTTCGGAATCCCTTGGATTCTCGTCCATACTAGGATTTTGTCCAGCTTGAAAGCGTGCACATTGGAGAAGCCATCATATTCTTCCATCACAATCACCGCCCCCCCTAAACAACCATGGCCTTCCTTCCATCACCCTCGACCAATCTCTAAGGCAATGAAGTTGCACCAGGAACAAATTAGGCTCCCGAACTTTGAACATTACCTCCTTGGCTGCTGCCCACACGTTTCACAAGGTGCTAAAGTGCACCGCATGGATGAACGGCTTCCTCGTATGAATCCTAAATAGGGCTAACCACAGGACCTCCCTCACCAACTCCTCGAATTCATCAGAGAAATCAATGTCATCTTCTTCCTCCCCTTGTAGGTTCAGGCTCCCCAAGCGCTCCTCCAGATTGGGCATCTTCACGTCTTCCCCCCATACCTGTCTCCTTCCCCTTCTCCTTCGTGGATGGATCTGCCATGCAGAGTTGTCCGCATCACCCAGGCTCCTTGCGGATGGGTATCAGATTACAGGCTTAGGCTTTGGACATCGAGATCATGTCGATCTCGTCGCTTTCGTGGTGGACTCAGGCGTCTCCGCCAGAGGAACGTAAAACCCTAGGTTAGGGGAACGTAAAACCCTGCAAAATGGGGCATATGTGTCTCATTCCGTTGCTGGATTTTCAATGCATGGACGACGAACACTTAAATGAAGAAGACAACTAGAGAGCTCTTAATATAATTTTATATTTGTCATGTCATTTTGCATCAAGTTGTCTTTCTGTACTACCAATTATTTTTTCTTGATATAAATTAGACATGAGACACCTTTCTAGTGTCTCTAAAAGATGAACGACTCATCGAGCATTATCCTCCGTAGTCTTACCATGCTTATCGAACAACGTTTGTTTTCAAAAGGAAAAATAGCCAATCTCGTCCCTAAACTTTTGACAGTGGGTCAATTTCGTCCTTAAAGTCTTCAACAACCCAAAACAGTCCTCAAACTATCGTTTTTGGGCTAGTTACATTCTCCATCCAAGATTGGTGACGACGCCGTTAACAGACACCTGACGGAGTAACCCTTTGGTCTATTTGCCATCACCGTTTGATCAATTTCAAGTAGCTACCGATCCTCGGTGCTCCAATGGTAAGCGTGGGCCGATCCATCCTCTCTGTGAGTCTGGGCACAGGACGGCGTCATCGTGGTCCCCGCTTGCGGAGGCTCACGCGCCGCTGCCTCCTCCGCCCTTGCTCACTGAGGTCCGCGCGCCGCCACCGTCACTCGCTGAGGCACTCGCGCCGGCTATGTGCCGCTGCCGCTCGCGCGAGGCCCAGCACTACCTCCTCTTACGGCGCTGGCGCCTTTGCTCAGGCCCTCTTCTGCCTCCTCCGTCGCCGCTCGCGCTGCAGCCTGCTAGCACCAGCACAACAGGCAGGAACCAGAGGGGAAAGAGAGATAGAGGCGTGACAAGCTGTTACAACACGAAGCAGGCGGAGAGAGAGAGACTCCACACCACGCACTGAACTGGTAGCTCCATTAATCTCGTTTTGCTGGAGCGGATCGATGATCCAAGTGGTTGAACTGGATCATGCCCATCCTCGTAAGGATAAGGTCTCCGATGGCCTTTGTTACGTGAGACCGTGAGTCTTAACTGACGCTGTGAATGTCAAACATACCAAAGGATGTAACTAGTCTAAAAAACAATAGTTTGAAGACTGATTTGGACTTTTGAAAAGTTTAGGGATGAGATTGACCCATGGTCAAAAGTTTAGAGATGAGATTGACTATTTTGGCTTTTCAAAAACTAAATCGCAGCTCCCCCCTACGGTCCTTCCCTTTGCCGAAAACATTTGAACACAAGTTTACTCACTCCATGTCAAAAAAAAAAACAAAAACAAAAATTTTTGCTACACTCAGACACTCCACTTTCCGGTTTCTACGGGCTTGTTTAGATGCATGCTATAAAATTAGAACTTAGAGAAACATCTAAAAAATTAGATTTTGCACTTGTTTGAGTGTTTAGATTCATTTGCTTCTTTTTTAGTAAATGGTGTTTAGATCTATTTGCTAATTTCGAAGTGGGCCCCACACATTTGGGTTGCAGTCGTCGGCTCCAGGGGACGAGCATGCTCACGGATAGGCTGATTTTAGTGGGTCCCACATATTTGGCCCAACAGTATCTCTTATTAGGCTGATCTAATTTTTTATATGTTTAGATGAAGTTAAGCTACATTTTTAGCTTTTAGCTTTCACTACTCCAACTAAACCGGGTCTGCCTTTTCTCCAATAAAAAAACCCTATCTCTCTCCTCCCTCCGCCTCTGCGTGCGTATTTTCAAACTTGCGTGAGCAGCAGCGTCGAGGCCACCAACAGCAGCGGAACGTTTCGCCCTCCCTGAAAGCCATTTCAGAACCACCTTCAAACTCCCATCCCCTCCGCTAGTCCGCTCCCGCAAGCCAATCCCTAATCCCTCTCGCCCTCGCATCCACCCGCCCAATTCGATCCGGCCCGGCCCCGATCCCCCTCGAGCGCCGCCGCAACCCGTCGCCCAGCCCGATCGGCATTGCCGGCCGGCCTGCTCGGCCAGATCTGGGCGCCGCCTCGGGCGCCAGATCCCGCCGCCACCCGCGCCTAGCTTTGCCCCCGGGTCCAGGGCTCGCGCGGCGCCGGCGCCGGACGCCAACTTGGCGCCCCAGAAGCGCTCCCAGCGCGGCGGCGGCGCCTCCGCCGCCGCCGCGGGGGACTCAGGGGACGCGGTCATGGCGCGGTGGCTGCAGTCCGCGGGTCTGCAGCACCTCGCCGCTTCCTCGGCCGCGGGCGGGGTTGGGGCTGGGGACCTCCGCGGCGGCAGCCTCGGCGCCGGCGGCAGCCTCGGCGGCCTTCTCCCGAGCCTCATGCAGGTCCGTCCAAGGCACCGCCATTTGTCCATTTCGCTTTGGCGTGATCCTCGCTACGCCCGCAAAACTTTCTCTTTGTGTGCGCGTGCCATAACCTGCATTGCGCGATCATCAGCCTAGGCATGGGGATCTTTTTGTATGGCTCCGTCCTGGAATCGTTGGAGACGTGCATTTCTGGCGACATCTTTTGTATTTTTGTTGCATTTAGCTCTCTTTGAGGTTTAGAGTTATCAGCTGCAATTTATGAATCAATCATGTATCGATTGTGTGTCATGTTGCTGTATGAGGGGTACTATGTCATTGTAGGATGCTTACTAATTTGGGGTTCCTGAGGGTGGCAAGTTGGGGGGTTGTCCTTGTAAAATTTGAATGATGGGTTCATCATGATCAACAGTCATGTGACATAACATGGCCGCATGCATGTCCTTGTCTTATAGTAAAGGCTGCCATTGTGAGGTATACTTACTGGTCCATGTCCCTGCATAATTGGTCCGAAGGTACCTGCCCATTCGTTGTTTTCTTTTTGTACCTTTATATTATGTTAATTTGCAAGTTTTTTTTAACAGTAGAACTAGAATTTTGTTCATCTATTAAACATGTTGATGCCAACATTTGGAAAGTTGGCGACAAGGATTTTAGGATCTTCAAGTAGAAAATAACGGAGGCAGTAGAATCCTGTTGTGCCATACTTGCACCAGATTTCCACATTCTGTATTTGCATTGTGTTTTTAACTCAACTGGAGATAATTGAGATTACTCCTTTCTATGTCTCATGTTAAGTTAGTTGAGTGATAAAATTTCCAAAGAAGTGTGATCTTTGGGGCTATTGAATGGATATGTGCTGGATTTCAGATGTGCTTTTCTTACGATATTGAACTGGTACCCAAATCAGTAGGGAAAAAATTGTATCCTCAGTTCCGAACTTCTGATTGTGGACCACATTTTGTACAAAACATGACATGCAACTCAACAGTCAACATCTTCATCATTGTGTAAGACTCCAGAATACTAATGGAACCTTAGCATTTTAGCCCAATGTTTTTTTGAAATAGGATCTGTTTCAATAGCAAACAATGCTACGTGGTACATGCTATGATGATTATGGGAGATACATTGCATTGTTTTCTTGAAATCATGGATCATTCCATGTAACACGTGATTATTGATGATATGATTGGTTCTGTGCCACTGGAAAACCTGATACTCCTCTTATTTGATGAGGTTCCCATGTATTTGATATTATATGTATATGTGAAGTTCCCATGTTGAGCTTTTATTTCTCATAATGTTCATGAGTTCAGATGATGTTTTCACTTTTATTATTCCGCATCATAAAGTTACATTTATTACATCTGTGTAGTTTTACAATTTCCCAGTATTGTTATTTGGTAGGGATATGGGCCACAATCGATTGAAGAAAAACAGAAGCTTTACACATTGTTGAGGAGTCTGAATTTCAACGGGGAATTGGCATCTGCGTCCGAGCCGTATACTCCAACAGCACAGAGCTTCGGTGGCAGTGCTCCTGTAGATGGCTTTTATTCACCCGAACTAAGAGGTGAATTCGGGGCTGGCCTTTTAGATCTACATGCAATGGATGATAACGAGCTTCTTTCTGAGGTATTTCTCTAGTTTGTAACTGCAATTTGACCTTGTATTCCCACAAAATTGTTGCATATTGATGTTCCTTCTACCTCTTCCTTCTAAAAACTGGGGAAATGATTCAGTTGATTCAGATATTAAAAACATTAGGTCCCTATCTGATTTGTAGGTTGCAATATCATCTTCATTCTTGCTAATCTAGTTATACCTTGTGCTTTTGTCAGAATGTTGCATCGGAACCATTTGAGCCTTCACCTTTTATGCCAAAGGAAATGGATGATGATGAGGATGATGTAATACCAGATAACCAACAAAGTCTAGCTGATAATGGTAGTAGTGCATTAGAGAACACTGCAGTCAGTGCTAGAGGGAGCAATGTAGCAAAGATCAAAGTGGTGGTATGTTGACCTCTTTGAAATGCTGCTGTCACTCATTTTCCACTACTGTTGTATATGTTCTTTTTTTCTTCTTCGTATTCTAATGAAAATACTCTGTTCAGGTAAGGAAAAGACCTCTGAACAAAAAGGAGATATCTAAAAAAGAGGAAGACATCATAGATGTTCACAATTCTCAGTTTTTGACTGTCCATGAACCTAAGCTTAAGGTGCTGCCTGTTCATCCGTGTCCTTAATTATTCATGTTCGTAGTTCACTGAATAGTTACCTCTTTGGTCAATCTCCATTAACTATCTTTTTGGGTTTGTTGGAATAGTTCAAATAAATCTGGATGCTAGTAATATTTATGGTGAACATTGGAAGGGATGCAATATATGTACTCCAACGTCTTACATTATAACCATCCTGCATATGTATGCCAACTTACATGTTTGACAGTATTTATGTTCACCTTGGCTTTGTTTAAGAAATGAAGCAAGCCAAAATCATTATCATGCCAGCATGCTTTATGTAATTAGAATTACAACTTTGGTTCTTTTAAGTGCTAATGCTAATCTCTGTTTACCTGCAGCTAGTCCTCTGTGTAGAGAAGTTGATACCATTCTGACTCTGTGCCTAGATTAAATTTCACTATGTATCACTGAAAATAAGCATAGTTTCTGGGCAAGGGTTGCAATAGCAGCATTGCTGGAGAGAAACCATTCCATGCTTTACTATTTTATTATCAGTGTATTATCCTTGCTCTGGTAGTAGGGAACAGATGGTGTTTATAGGATGCATGAATCAACATATGTTAAATGTCTTTCCAAACTTGTTCATTCAAATGGACTAACACATTGTTTTCACTGAAAAGGTGGATCTGACAGCTTATGTGGAAAAACATGAATTCTGCTTTGATGCTGTCCTGGACGAGCATGTAACTAATGATGAGGTAATATCAATTTTAATTGTCTTCAGTAATTATTCTCTAAAAGCAATTACTGTTTCCACCAATGGATGTAGATTATCTACTTGTATTCATATTCATTCGTTAATATTGGTTTTGCTGTTTTGTCTAACAGGTGTACCGAGAGACTGTGGAACCTATTATACCAATAATTTTCCAAAGGACAAAAGCCACATGCTTTGCATATGGCCAGACAGGTTATATCAGCTAAACAGTAGAAATCTAGTTCCTTTGGAGTATGAATTATGTCTTGGATCCCACCAATGATTGTTCATGTTATCTCCTTGACGAACTCTGAGGAAATAACCTTGTGTTTTCTCTTCTGTCTACCATACTTCAAATTCTCGACTGCAATTGATTATTTGTAAGCTTTGTGATTGTCAAGTATCGTACTCTACAGGGCTTACCTTCATTGGTTTAAGGATTATTGGATGTGATAAAATCAAGAATCTGAGATTGGACAACTAAGTACTAGTTTCGAAACACTAGCAGTTTAATTGTTTAATCTGTAACTTTGATCCCTATTCTAGGCTGTTTTTTTTTTGGGTTAAAAAATGTGCTTAAAATCGATGCTACTTGAATTGTGTCTTCCAATTATCAAATGCGCTAGTCTATATCTCAAATTTTGGACCTTCTCTTTATTTGTCTCAGCTGGATGTATATGATAATTACAGCTAGGATTGTTCCTGTATCTATAATTTGTTACTCCTGAATTTCTTATTGGCAGCATGGCTAATGAATCTTCGTGTGCAGGAAGTGGAAAGACCTATACAATGCAACCCCTACCTCTAAGAGCTGCGCATGATATGGTTTGTCTTTTGCGTCAACCTATGTACCGGAATCAACATTTCAGGTTGTGGCTGAGCTATTTTGAGATATATGGTGGCAAGCTCTTTGATCTTCTCAGTGAAAGGAGGTTGGTTGCTTTCTTGAATCCTTATGTTTTATAATTTGGCATAACAATAGCGATTGGTAATTTCTGTTTTTTTGGGTCATTGGTCAGATGTTGACACCGATTGTGCTCAAGATTGTGATGCATGTTTACGAGTACTGTACAAGGGCACATTGATGTTATTTTTCTCTTTTTTCTTGTGCACTATATTGATGAAGTGGTGGGGGTGTGGGTGGATGGCTTTAGAACAGTAGATTCTGGTTTGGAGTAAGTGGAATCATGTTATATCCGGATGTGTGAAGCACCTGAATCCTAGTGTCAGGTTTATTGGAATTTGGAAATAGTAATCAATGAATCAAGCATGTAAGCCAAATAATGTGTAATCAATGACATAAGCATGTAGGCCAAGTAATGGCATATATTATTTTGTATCTTTGTTTGTAAAATTGCTCATCTAGTTCTAGCCAGTGAATTTGATATTCTATTTTTTTGGAATTCCAGTTGAGTGATTGATTTTTATGATTTGTGTTTGTATGCTTTAATGGAACTCTCGGTTCCTTTTGACTTGGTTTTATGTATTGTATTATTTTTGTATTTTTAAATGATGCTACATTTTTGCTCCTTCGTTTTTTCTAGGCAGCTCTTAATGAGGGAAGATGGAAAGAAACAGGTCTGTATTGTTGGATTACAGGAGTTTGAGGTTTCTGATGTCCAGATTGTCAAAGAATACATTGAGAAAGGCAATGCTGCAAGAAGCACAGGCACAACCGGGGCCAACGAAGAGTCATCGCGATCTCATGCCATTCTGCAATTGGCTGTGAAAAAGCATATCCCAGTTACTGATACTCGGAGACAGAGAGACCGTGATGCTATTGAAGCAAAGAATACAAAGCTTGTGGGAAAAATGTCATTTATTGATCTTGCTGGAAGTGAGCGTGGTGCTGATACAACAGATAATGACAAACAAACAAGGTATTGATTTTTGACATAGATTTGGACTTGTCTTATTGTACTTGTACTGTATGATATACATTTATTCCTTATGCTTATGTCTTGTGCCAGAATCGAGGGTGCAGAGATCAACAAGAGCCTTTTGGCACTCAAGGAATGTATTCGGGCACTGGATAATGATCAAATACACATTCCTTTCAGAGGAAGCAAGCTAACAGAGGTGCTCCGTGACTCTTTTGTTGGCAACTCTCGAACAGTAATGATTTCTTGCATCTCACCAAGTTCAGGTTCATGTGAACACACGCTAAATACCTTGAGATATGCTGATAGGTAATGCTCTTCAATTATATTGGATCTTTGCTGCTTTGAATATACATCTAGCTATTGAGTTGTTAACTGTTACAGAATATTGGTGTTTGACAAACAGGGTTAAAAGCCTTTCTAAAGGTGGCAATGCAAAAAAGGAGCAGCTTGCTGCGCAGCCTGTAATAATTGGCAAGGAATCTACATACAATTCATATCCTTTATCAGGTGAAGGTGAAGAAACTATGGAACATACTCAAGATACTAGACCTGTTGATGGTTCTAGGAAGGTTGTTGACAATTTCACTTCCAATTCTTCCATGGAACCTGAGAGAAACTCCTATAATATGATTTCAAGCTACCAACATAAAGGAAAAGAAGAAATTAGTTCAAGATCTGGTTTGAACGATAGGGAGAGAGGGGATTTGAAACCTAGCCAGTCTGGTTTTACTAGTAAAACACAGCCACTTGATTCAGTAAATTCACAAGATATAAAAATCACAAAAGTTTCACCACCCCGGAGAAAAGCTAACAGGGACGATAAGTTGGAAAGGCAGAGCAACTTCATGAAAAAGGAAAGTGGTCCAGAAATCAGTCGGACTGTCCCTAAGCAGCAACAGCAACTTAAACAGCAGCAGTTGCAAAGACCATCATTGACCCCTGCACCACAGGTTTCATCCAAACAATCTGAAAAGGAAGATATGGAAATAAATGCCATACTTGAGGTGATTTTCGAATCAGAATCATATATAATTTAATTCTGAATGAAGATGTTATTTGAGTCTTGTTTTTTATTTATATATTTATTTATTATGGTGCAACTTAGGAAGAAGAGGCATTGATAGCAGCTCACCGAAAGGAAATTGAAAATACTATGGAGATTGTTCGGGAAGTAAGTTTCAATTACTTGGTTGTACCTAAATTTCTCTGTGTAGTAGTCTATGTTGCTCATCTGTAGTTAAGCTTTGCCGGTTCCATATATTGTGCAGAATGGAATATCTATTCATATTTTTCATTTTTGCATTCAATAATAAAAGTATATGCGGTTCTGCAATGTTTCAAACTTTATCAGTCATAAGCCATAATATTGTTCTTGCACAATTTCATGTAATAGTTTGTGAAAACTGAATCCTTAATAGTGTGCTTGCCCATTCTTGTGGTTACATAAAAGCAGTCAATACTAGACTATGTTTTATATACCATCACAGATCTTTAGTTGTCCAGGGTACTGATATATCATTCTCATATTAATTTTTTGACGAAACCCAAATTCTAACTGTAGTCCTGATTTCTGATGTGCATGATGCACCTTAGGCATCCGCAGCATTTGATGCTCCATCAATCAATATACTCAGTATGGTCCTGGAATTTGTGTTAATCTCGGCATTACAACATGTTGCTTCACATGGCATTCCATTTTATTGCAGGAGATGAACCTACTGGCGGAGGTTGACCAACCAGGTAGCCTTATTGACAATTATGTGGCACAGTTGAGCTTTCTGTTGTCACGGAAGGCTTCTGGCTTGGTGAGTCTCCAGGCACGCTTGGCGCGGTTTCAGCAGCGCCTCAAAGAACAGGAGATTCTTAGCCGTCACAAAACATCAAGATAGTTGACACTTAAGATATTGAACCCCCCATGGTTTGTCATGGACTGCAAGTGCTGAACATATCATGGCATTTGACATCATCTTAGAAGGAAAGAAAAAGAACAGAGTATCAGAAGTGATTTCAAATGGGTGATGGTGATGCATGTTGTTGCAGGGCAGGCGTTTGGTTTTGAGGTTGTCTGAATCAGTTTGGTACAGGTGCTTGTGGCATATCCTTGTCAATGCTTGCCCTTTAATTTTTTGTACCAATATAGTTGTAACTGTGTTGTTTGAAGCTACGGTGAGGAAATGGCCATTGTACCTCGCCTTGCCATTATAGTGTTGTATTCTTTGTTGATATTATTTCGCATCAACAAAAGAAAGCCATCATGGATTCATGTGACAAACATCTACAGGATTTGACTCCTACGTTGAGTTGTGCTTGTGATTAAAATATTCAATGCAGTGGAGATGCCCTGTTGAGTGCAACGGCGTCTAATTTTTGTGTTTTTCATCTTCTTAAAACATTGGCATATTCTTAAAACATACTGTATCCTAATTTGAGAAGGCTTTGAGTTTGAATCGTGAATGGTGTGCAGACACTCGTACTTCATGACCTTTCGCTATGCTATGCTAGCAATACACCTCTTCATTTACTTCACCGCAAGGCAGAAATTACTATTTCACCGCAAGCAGAAATGGTAGCATTTCAGATATGCAGATGCATCCACCTTTGGTAAGGGGTACTTAAAAATTTCAGAATAAAAGATGGGACATTTATTATCATATTAAACAAAACTCGCGGCTGAACCTTTGGTAAGGGGTACTTAAAAATTTCAGAATAAAAGATGGGACATTTATTATCATATTAAACAAAACTCGTGGCTGGCAAAGCCATACAGCCCTCTAAACCTGTGTATTGCTCACTTGGTCACAGCTTGATGCCTACAAAGGATCTCACAGAAAGCTACAATGCCTACAAATGTAAGCCCATTCATATATATAATTCAAGTAAACCATACATCCCTGGGTCTCAGCTCATTGCAATCTAAACCCTGACCCCCCAAAAGAAAACCCTCCTTCCACCTGTTTACGCCCCCATCGGCGCACCACACCAAAACATACAGCTGTCAATTTGCCCATGCAAAATTCAATCTGAATCTATAGTCCTTCACCCTGCTGCTTGGTGCCATTAAGCAATCAGATAACTTTCGAAGTCTTTGCCCTCACCACTATATCTTTGCGATGCCAAAACCATGTAAATTACGTTCCAAACAATAAACACCTGAAACAGGCCTTAATGCCAAAACCATGTTTATTCAGCCTGTAAATTCAGTATTTCCTTCGCTGTCCTCCTGCGGAAGTATCTCATGTGCTTCTACAAAATTGTTTCAAATGGCATTTTAGTTACTATGGTATGTAAATACATCCAATCTTGTTTGGACTTTTGCAGATATGCCATATCCATTTGCAGGAAAAACAAGAGCAAAATTTATTACCTGTCCAAAAATAAGGTCCATGTCTCTGCTGTAGAAGTCTATGTATTTGAGCATGAACATGCCACAGTCCCATCTGAGTTGACAAAGGACTCAGTCAGTACATTAGGAAAACTTTACATCAGGTAGGAATAATGCTGTAGAAAAGTTTACATCAGGTAGGAATAATGCTGTAGAAAAGTTTACATCAGGTAGGAATAATGCTGTAGAAAAGTTTACATCAGGTAGGAATAATGCTGTAGAAAAGTTTACATCAGGTAGGAATAATGCTGTAGAAAACTACAGGGTTCATGGTTTCATATAGGAGGTAGTGGCAACAGGATCCACATTTTTTAGAAAAGGATTTCATTATTTGCACATCCATTTTTGCAAAGAAACAAGGAGAAACAATGATCGCCATGCTAGGAGCAAGTACCCATTCTCCTGCAAAGGAAGGTTTTTGACACCTTCCTGTTTCCATGAAAGAGCATCGATCTGCTGGCCACTTTTGTCTTTCACCTCATCCACAAAATACCTGGCCTGGTGCAGATTTGAAAACAAACAAAAAAAAACTGAATGTAAAATAACTGACATTGTACAGAATCTTTTTTTTTGTTAAAAAATATGTATACAAAAATGAATGGAGAGAAGAACACAGCAACATTGATATTAGAATCAGAAGATAACACTAACCAAGACTCTCAAGGCCTTCATGTCCATGCTGCCAAGTGAATCAAGGTATTGAAATTTTTTGTCCCTTATGTTGATGACTGCTAAACACCAATGGACCTCCTTGTGTATGGGAACAAATATCTGGACACAAAATAATCTGTGTAAATGTAAAATAAAACCCTAGTAGGATATAAGCCTGAGAAGATATTCCAAAAGTACCTTGTCGCACTCAATTAGACTGTACCCTAACTTCCTTTTTGTTGTCCATCTTCTAACAGCTTTATAATCGTATCCACCAGAAATCAGCTGGTAAACAGCAAATCAGATGAGTTCATTCAAACTAAATGTAACACAGTTCTCAAATACAATGAAAAGCAGAAGGAAAAAAATCATAATGAATGCCGCACGACACTGAATACAACATGACAGATGAGAACTAGCAGAACTGGGTAAACACATTTAAGAAGGAACTTAGCTGTTTGGTTGGATATCTTGTCATAATATTAGGAAGTATGCATTGGGTAGTAACCGCATGCATATCTTTTGAATTGGTAAGATGTGTGTTTGAGGAGAATGATAGTTGTTCTGGATCAAGAAAAAATAGACAAATAATTGCCCCAATGAATGATAAAGCAAGTTCTAAGACATCGATAGAGGAGCATACCTTCTTGTAGAAAAAGGTGTTGAAGAAATGACATTTTAAGAACTTGTTAGGTTGTCTTAGTTCCCTCTCTTTAAGCAGATCAAGATACAGATTGATAACCTGATAGTAGTTAGGAAAGGGAGTTGAAAACATTATATACTAATACTGCATTATATAAGCTGAACTCCAAAAAAAGGGTCAGGCAAGAAAATACCTCATCGTTTAGCCATTCTTGGTTATTCAAGCACTGCAGGATCTCTCTTGTTATCACAATATTTGAAGGTTCATGTACTGCTAATTTCTCACGACTGGAAAAAAGGACCCTTTTAGATGCAGCTAGCTATGTGTCCATTTCCTGACAGAAGATAAGAATCAAACCTGTTCCTGCCATGAAGAGCCGCACGGACGATTTCTTCATCCTCATCCGTAAGAGGAACAAAAGGTTCAGGCACCTCCTGAAAGGAAAATGATGATACTTCTTAAGCTTAACGATGAATATGTGCTAAATGTTCAACTCGAAAAATATGTCCTGGTTGTGTATATCTTAAAGTGCAATTTAGTCTTCAGGAACAACATGATTTTTTTATCCATCTATACTTTCAAACGGAATTGTGAAAAACACAGGGTAATAGACTTCAAAAAGAAATGATCGGAATATAATAACAAGGGAATCCTTCCATAGGGTCCCCCTTTCCGTACACGAGCAATAAGGAACAAGGTTTACACACATTTACAGAGGCTACAGAAATATGTAGTACAACAAACATATAGGGAGGAAAATTGACAGTTACCACAAAGAAAAGAAGAAAACACCTAGTTAACAACTAACTACACTAATTATTAGGACAATCTCATCCTCAAAAATTACCAACTGTTAACCACTTCTATGGTGTTTTATTACGGTCTGAAATGCAGGTACTGGTAGCAAGCACATGCATCTCTTCAAAATGATAGATAGCTCATTTCAACATTCCAAATTACTTCTGAGCTAAGCAAAGTTGAATTCAGTAGGCAAGACCACCTTTTCCTTGTTTGCACAGAGTCTGCTCATGAGTCATGACTAAACAAAACTATGAAACAAATCCAGGAAAGCCGTACCTCCTTCTTTGGTGTAATCCGTGGGAGGACTTCTGCAAGACGCTCAAGGCCAAGGCGGCCCTCCTCAGCGAGCCGCACCTCGAATTCGAGGCTCTTGAGCTTCGCATCCCGCTTCCGGCTTGAGGCCTGATACAGCTCCTTGTATAGAGGCACCCTCCTAACAAACACGCTCCCCCTCACCACCTCGTCGTCATCGTCCTGGTGTTTCTTCTCATCTCCGTCCTCCTCGATGGCGACCAACTGGAGGGGCAATGCCTCCGCCTTCCTCGCTGCATCGGTGGGAGTGGGCGGCGCGGGGTGGGAGACGCTGTTGACGAGCTCGACGTACTGCTCGAGTCCGAGCGACCGGGGTGGGGGCGTTGGAGGTGAGGATTGGGAGAACCACGAGGTGCCACCGGCGTGGGTCCGCGCGGGCCCCCCGAAGCGGAAGGCGCGGAGGACGCGCTGGGGCCCATGGATCGGGCGCTGCAATGGCGGCGGCGGCGGGAGGCGGCGCCGGTTCGTGAACGGGGAGGAGGAGTCAATAGAGGAGGAGGAAGGGCCCGGCGCGCTGGAGGTGGATGCGGCGGCGGCGTCGTGGATGATTTGGGGAGAGGGGTTGGGCGGCGGGGTGGCGGAGGTGGAAGGATCGAGGGAGGAGAAGGGCGCGAACTTGGCCCTCTTGGAGGGTGGGGGAGGGGACGGCGGTGGGAAGGAGGGGGTGGGGAGGCGGTAGTCGGCGGAGAGGCGCTTCCGGCTGTCGGTGAGGGCGCCCATCGCCGGCGGCGGTGGAAACCCTAGCGACAGATCGAGCGCCGGAGCTACCGAGCGAGCGGGCGGGGCGGAGCGGTCTTTCGAGGAAAGGTAGGAGAAAGCGGCTTATTTTTGTTTTATTTTCCTCATTTTTTCGTTCCGTCTTATATTAATTTCGATACATTTATTTGCGGCGGGGGTGCGTGTGTGACTGAGTTACGGGCGGGAAGGGTGCAGAACCGTTGCGACGGAGGATGAACCAACGGTCAGATTGGTGCGTGAGGGAATGGACCCATTCGTGTTGGCGGGGAATTTTGGCGAGGGGAAGGTGGGCGGTAGGCTGCTGGGCGCCCTGAGCTGAAGTTTCTCGGCTGACATGATAAGTACATATATTTATAATTGAAAATTATAACATATTTAGGGAGAGCAACAAAATGCAAACTTACATATATTGCGAAATTAACTAGAATTGGAACAACAAAACGGTAAATCATTTGTAGTACATAAGCAATTATTCCTCACACTAATAGTAAGTTTATCTTTCACTCAAGGACAAAACCCATCAGTCATATTTGTCCACTAGAGGCGGTGGTATCCCCACTAGGGACAAGGATATGCTTAGGTCCATTTGACATGCTACTCATATATTGTTGTGCAAGTTCAGGTGGCCATGATATGTTTGTTGTGTGGTGAATATAGCATTACAAAGATGTCATGTGTATCGATGACGATGTGCTCGTTTAAACTCAAATGTAGAGCTCATAGCCTCTTTGACGGCGTCATCAGAATTACTTCTTGGGACCAAAACACTAGGCGCCTTTTTCTCTCTTTCAACATGCGAGGGCATGGGGGCTTGACCAAAATAAGTTGGTTTGGAATACAACATTTCCCTAGAAGGATCACCTTGGGTTGATAAGCACGCAAATGGTTTGTGCATCTCCTTATCTTGCATATAGATTAATGTACGAGAAATTACATATTTTTAGCTTTAAAAGGAAATAAAAAATTGGCAAATGAATAGGAACAAAACCTTGGGGATTTGCAAGACAGGATCATGGAAGATGGGACCAGAATCCAATGCTCCAGTAATGTCAAGGTGGGCATGAAGAATTGCAGTTTTGTCTCCTTGCAACAAAGATGTTATTGATGGGGGCTCCATGGATGAGAGTCGCACTTGTTCATCCATGTTTAAGAATTCAGCCACAGGGGTTGTTAGAAAAGTTCGCATATCTTGTTCATTCCCCATTATTGGGCTTTGCATCGGCCCTACCGAAGCGACATTGGTACAGGACTAAAAACTGGTTGGGTTTGGGGTTGGGGTAGTGGTGCTTCAATATTTGGTTCTCTTGGAGCATGGGTATTACCCCTTAGTGCTTGGTGCAAAGGGGAAATGCTATTGTCACTTTGGCTAAAACTCGTATTCTTGGGAAGGTAACTAGTAGGATCCATGGTGCTAGAAGGTTTTTTTTCTGTGATAATAGGCTTTTGATGATTCTCAGAGATGACTATTGAGGCCTATTTATAGTGATTATTGGACACCTAGTATTGTCCACGACGTGCATTTTTTTTCAATATCTCATTGTTAAGAGATATAGCTATGTGCTAGTATAATTAATTAATTATATATTTAGATACGCAAGACATTTTAAGATATATTTTTCTTAAGCGATCTAAAAAAATATGCAACTATTTGCCTCCATCATTTATTTGATACAAATTTGTATATCGTTATTGAATTTGTATATTACACGTATCGCCAAGATTTGTTTTCATTAATTCAGTACCAGGAATATGTGACTATGTATTACAATCATAATTGAGTGTGAATCTAGATTTTGTATTATTTTGTAGATCTTTTTATTTATGCTATTGTTAAGTAGATTACAAGAAAGACGTGGCTATGCGGCACTATCATTAATTCAATTTACAATTGAATTTCATTCAAGAATTTATGTATTATTTCACATTTGTTTTTTTATTGGACAAATTGTTAAAAGTCACCTAGATATTTTCACTTGCAACCGGTGCTAGCCTAAATTCTTAACACTAAACAACCGCACACCTATCGTTTAGCTCTTTAGTGCTTGCAAGTTTATTTTTCATTTCAAATACGGGTTGTGATGATTACAATATTACCTCATCACAGATGTATTATCTCCATTTGTGCCACATGCATGACCTATTCTTCCACCTTTGCTCAGACCTCGTGGCCACACACATTCATGATTGCTTAGTGTCACATGAAGATCAAGAATCACAAGCTCGGTAAATCGTAATTGTCGACATACAATGGAAGAAATAAGACTAACAAAATGACATGCACGTGGATTTACCAAAAAAAACCCACATTATTTGCTTCAAATAGTCCTCTTTTTAAGTAATTAAGTTTAGACTCAGGTATTGTCCATCTAACAATGTATAGTTTCACATATCATATGAATTGTTTCATTTGATCATTATAGGAAGTACATGTCTGAGTAGTATGATCATTTTATTTATATATTGTAGATATGCGTGGTACTAGATTTCTTTTGTCTTATCGTACGTATCTCTTATAATCTATTCATTAATTAATTCATTTTTACTATGAATTATGGCTTTTTTTATGATCTCATATATTTAATACCATTCGTTCATTATAAGAAAGATTTGGTGACATAGTGTGTAATAATTAATTCACTGCAGAAATATGGGGTTCCAGAGTTTGTGTATTGTGTTTATTCCCAAATGTGTAAGAGTTCGCATCTCTTTTCCATTGATTTCTACAAGAAAGATGCAACTATGTAGCACTATTATTAGTTCATCTGAGAATCAGGTGCGGTCTACGGACTTGTGTATTGTCTCGATATCATGTATGGCTTTTACAATTATTTGTTACGAGAAACATACAGCTTTGAAGCACTATGATCAATTCTTTATAAAATCATATGCCCTCATGGATTCATGTCTTATTTTACATGTGTATGTCTATTTCAATAGTATCTAATATCATACATATGGATATGTGATCTATTGTATCCTAAATTATTAGATTATTCTAGAACATATTTCATCAATAGTACTCCTACCAAAGAAAAAATATAGATTTTGTAAAAGAAATTTACTATATTGTAACATTTAATTAGAACTTCCAAGAAAAGCATTTTAGTATATATCCAATAATAGTTTGGCTAAAAGGATCAAAATAAAAAAAATATTAGTTTAATTTGAAATTTTCTACCAAATGAAATTCAAAAGACATTATTTTCTTAGGTGGATCGGATCAGCAGTCATAACTCGCTATCAAGCATATACTTTTGAGCCCCTAGGCTAGGATCACTAGATTGCTTTGTATGAAGCTCCCAAAAATATCTTCTAAGTTCCTTTCTAATGGATTTTTAGTTCCTTCACTACTAGAATTTAATTCACACATTTTTATTTGAAGGTCATACGAGCTATGGCCTTCTTATCCATCTTCTACAATATGGTTAGCCTATATATCTTCTAGCCTACTTGGTTTATCCAACTTAAGCATTGCACCCCATTGAGGACCTGTGGTTGTCACCCTAAGATTGATGAGTGATCGAAAACCGATATGTGATGTGCTCTTGTCTTTGATGTGCATGTGCAGGGTGGAAGGTGGTGGTCGACGATGCGTGGTGATGGTCGGGCGCGAAAGGTCATGTCGATGGATTGTGGTGAAGGATGAGCACGAGTAGGATTGGGTCATGGAGGACAAGCAAAATATTTATGCTGAAGGATCCAGATGGTGAAGAGTGGACACGAGTAGGCTTTGGCCGAAGGACCCGAGTATGTTAGGTGGAGTCACCTGCGGCTTTGCATGGTGCACGGACCAGCAAGAGTACATGATGGAGATGGTGTCGATTGAGTCAAGGAGGATGACGATGGCAAGTGTTGAGTCAGCTTGTCATTGCGGCAGAGGCATGAAAGAACTTGAAGGCATCATGGCACTCGGCGATACTAGGCTGGAGGCTGGACACACATCTTTATCGACTGTTTGACTGGTTTAGCTAAAAACCGAGGCCTTGGCACGTCGTGTAGCAATGGATGAAGGGTTTTAGGGGTTTGACCACAAAACTACTAAGGTGGCAGGTTTCCTAGTTTGGGCCCTAAAACCGGTGGTAGACTTGGAGTAGTCAATGTTCGGACGAAGGGCATGTGGCATCATCTTTGAGCTTACTTTGAGGTGAAGGGAAGTCGAGAAGAAGCTGTGTCCATTTGATGCTTCCTCAACGCAATGGACCAAAATGCCCCCGCAAGGGATTTTCAGGTTGAGGAGGTAGCTCTCTTGTCCCCCTCTCTACGACCCCTGAGTTTGTTTTCCCTAAGGCTAATAAGGTGTTAATGATAGTTTAGCTAGAGGTTAGGAAGTAATTACCCTAGGTTTAGCACCTAATTTTAAAGAGGGTTGGATGATGAGTGGATCTTAGCGAATCATGTTTATCATCTATTCATTCGTGGTTGTGTTGGCTAATTTTGTGAGCTCTTGCCTATTCCCGTGAATTTTCGGTTTTGCTCTTGCTCTTTGTTTTTGCTTCAAAACTTTCGTGTTCTTCAAGTGGGATTGACTCATAGAACCGTAGTGACCATATTCCTTACGAAACCCCCTTGTTGAATCCATGGATTTGATAAAAATCAAAGAATTTTGTAGTTTTTCTTATTCTTGCCTGTGGATTTTAGATTCTCGATTCCTTTCGATTCAATGGGGTTTGGGACTTAGTTTTCTCACATGTGTTTACCCTTGGGGTACTTATTATATGTCCCAATTCTTGTTTCAAACTGTTAAGTGAATTGAGAGATTAATTCGATCTAAGTTGGAAGTTCTATGCGGCTGTAGTTTTTTGGGGACTGACTAATTTGGTGCCTGTCCTAGGTGACAACCAATTCAGTCTGTGCTTTGAGGTTTCTACAGTTCTTCTCTAGGTTGTACCCACTGACTAATTCGATCCCATTTATTGACCCCCACCAAATCTTTTGAGCCCTGTGAATTTCTAGGTTTGTTGTGGTGTCACCACCGATCAATATGGTGCTAACCTGTTGACCCCACCAAATCAATCGGTACTCCCGGGTTAACATTACTTGGGGCTTTCTTCTCTATGTATACACCAACGATTGATTCGGTGTTCCATGTGGCTTCCACCAAATTAGTCGGTGCCTACTACTTTGCTCGGCTGAGTTGTGTTTTGCTTCGCTCGCTTTTGGTTTTGCTTATGTTACTTTCCCTCTTGGTTCCTAGGGTTGATAGCACCAGTTTCTACATAACCTTGGCGTAGTAGGAAGAGAGTTGCTTGGGTTTCAAATCAGGACATCGGCTAAGTTCTTTATAGAAAAAATTTATTGGTCTCCCATTCACCCCTCTCTAGTTGCCATTCTCGGTCTATCATCCATCCATTCCCACCATGAATGCAAAGGTCCCCATATTGTCATTCAAAACAACCTTAACACACAAATCCTAATACGAGGCTATGCATCGTTTTGTGTTCACCAAAGGAACTTGCCATTGCAAGACCGTTGCAACATTATGCATACCAACCTACTAATTTGGGATACCCATTCCTATGGTGCTAGTCTAAACACTAACATCTTGGGTGCTAGGTAGGGGTATTCGGTGGGAATCGTTTGACGAAATCGATGGCATGAAAGATCTTCAACTTAAGGATCATTTTCAAAGAAGGTGTGATGTTCATTTGGATCCTATATTTGTGTTATTGTACTACTGATGGCAAAGGCAACCTCAATTGTCACCTCATGAATACAACACAGGCAAAAATTTTAAGAACAATTCTGTGTAGAAGACAACAAGAAACTTTGTTTTTGCCAAAAGTCTTGATGACATCTCAATCCCCAGCTCACAACAAGCCCATCCAACTTCTACTACAAGTTGGATTTAGTTAGGCAAGTTGGTTTCCCAACTATCATCTAGTTAAAACCTTAATCCAACATGGCTTGCTTAGACACATAAGGCTATCCCCAACCCATCTACTAGGATAGTGTCCATAGCATTAAATAGCATGCCATATAAGCAATTTAGTGATGTGGCAAGGGAATTAAAGAGGGGAGAGAAAGACATGGTGTCTTGCATGAGAAACCATGTCTACACAAGAACCAAGAAATGAAACTTGATGATTGGAAGCGAAAAGGAGAGAACATATGTGATTGGATGGTAATTTAATTTTAAGAAACTATGCATTGGGGAGATAGTTTCTATGGGTAATGTCTATGTGACATGGATGTATAGAAACTAGTTGATGATGTTTTGGGTCGGGGATGGCCTAAGAATGGACAAGTGTTCCAAATGGATCGTGACACACTAAGAGATGGGGGAGGGGGGGAGGAGGGATCACAAGCTTTCCACTAATCCTTCTTGATGGAACCCTCAAGGGAATGCGTGCGCAAGGGCCAAGCTTCCCGTTCAAGTAACTCCGTAGATGGCCACAGGGCTTCCCCACATGCAAGTAGGTCTCTGCTCGCACCTACTGGATTCTCCTCCTTATCTTCACTATTGTAGAGTTTCAACCAATTAGCCGAGGGCCTCTCCTCCCTCTCACAAGCACCGACCACTTCACAAATTCGGTTGGAGAGTCTCGCAAGACCACATGCCCCAGATATACAATACTTGGTGCATAGAAGCACCGGTAAGCAAAGAGGTGTGCGAACCTTGCTAAACTCTAGGTTAAAGACCTAAACTAGCACTAAACATATTTGCTAATTGTCTTGATCTTCTAATTAGCACTGTGGTGGATTGAGCACTTGAATGTGTGTGCCACCTCAGCTAGCCATTGAGAGAGCCGTTGAGTCCATGCACCAGTGCTTTGCAAAGCTTTGAATAGTGCACTAACTATTTTGATACTTCCTGCACCGATGCTTTGAATGGCGCATCGAAGCTTTGAACAGTGCATTGAAGAAGTGGGCAATGTGAAGACTTCTTTGTGTGCAACTCATCGACACATTCAGTGGTGCCAAACGAAGGGTAACCTAACCAGCAAATCAAAGTGTCTGGATAATATAGTTCGATACTAGTGATGACCGATCAATTTGGTGGTTAAGGAGGCTCACCATAAGTTGGTGCTGAAAAGAGCGGAAGTGAAGGATGGCTATATACTCACCGATCCATTCGGTGGTACAAGGAAAGGGACACCGAATTAGTCGGTGCATTTGTGGGACCCAGTTGTCAGCAACACAACGGATTCAACGGCTCTCTCAACAACGACCAGATGAGGTGGTACCACCGATTCATTCGGTACTTCCCCTTTTGCAAGCACCGAATTAGTCGGTGGTATGCAGAATGTTGCAACAGTCTTGCAATGGCAAGTTCCTTTGGTTGGGGCTAAACATGTTATACCCGGCCATTTTGAGTGTGCTTGAGTTCTGGGAAGATAGTGGCACGTGTTTCACACACATTCAAGTGCTCAGTCCACCAAAATGCTTGTTAGCATATCAAGGAAATTAATAAAAGTGATTAGTCCTAGTTTAGACCTATTAGCGCATCACTTAGGTGATTAGCGTGTGCATCTCTTTGCTTACCGATGCAGCGGTGCTTGCACACGTGTGTTCTGAATCCGAGGCTTCTAGTCTTGGGAGACCATCCAACCGAGTTTATTGAGTGGCCGCCGATGCTTTTGAGAGGGAGGAGCCATGCTCGGCTAGTTGCCCGAAACTCTACCGTAGTGAAGACAACGAGGATCATTCGGGTGGGGCGAGCGGAGAACACTTCTAAAATGCTCAACCAAACACACCAAATCCTAGGCAATGCATCATACAAGAGTTATTGTATTATGCTCTCTAGCAGCCTGAAGCTATCTAAGTTGTCTTGTATTCACCTTCTAGTTCCTAATCTTGATGAGACCTCACCAATCAACTTACTACCTCAAGATGTCTGAGAGGCTGCTCATTTGACATACATGGATTTGAACTTCATTCAGATAACTTAATTTGATTATAACTTAAGAGCGTGTGTGCATTAGTGTATATATATAACTACCAAAATGCACGTTCAACTAATGCATGCTGCCATTACTGCGTTGCCAAAGCCTCGACAGCGTGTCGATCACTGCGCGTGGGGTGCCATGTCCGTGTAGCCGATGCTCTTTCTGGTGGTGGGGAAGATCATGAAGACCATGCTCGACAGGAAGCCAGCCCCCAGCGGCAGGTTCACCAGCAGCTCCCTCACGTCCGGCCCGGCGTCCGGGAACAGGCACCCCTGGATGCTGGCGTCGGCGAGCGCCACGGCGAGGAACACGAGCGCCGAGAAGAAGGCGTGCACGAAGTCCAGCGCCCTGATCCGGAGCCTGGACAGGTCCTTGTTGAACGTCGCTTCCCACTCCTCGCGCGTGCCCGTGAAGTTGAACGGGTAGAAGCCCCCGAAGGTGGCCGCGCCGTGGTAGAGCTTGCCGTCGCGGCCGACGAGGCTGTCGGTGAAGGAGAGGAGCACGCACGAGGCGGCGCAGGCGCCGATGAGCGACAGGACCAGGTACCGGTTCGCCACGTGGCACGTCCCGTGGTTGCTGAAGGATGGCGCGAGCGCCTGGAACGCCAGCACGGTGCCCGTCGGAAGGAGCTTCAGGAGGTCCGACGCGCTTGACAGGGCCGGACGCGCCTGCGCTATCGGCGCAGCGGCGTCGGTCGGTAGTGGCTTCGTTGGAGCGTCGTCGTGAACAGAAGAGGTTTCTTCTTGCTGCCTTGACGTGGGCATCTGGATGCGCACAGCGTTGGGATCCATGGCTTGCAAGGAGCTGAGCTATAGCTGAAGATGGCCGATCTCGGTGGAGGCTGAGAGATGGGAGAGATGGTATAGAAGAGTTGATGGAGGTGTGGTAGTAGCTTTGGCGCCCGGCCGGCTTCAGCTTTTATACCACAAGGGGATCGGAGTTTCAGCATGCATATGCAACAAGAAATGGTTGCGGAGAGCTGCACGGGAGTGATGCCGGCGTTACCTGAAAGATTATTCGGTCTGGCCACGCCCGCGAGCGTGGTTCGTGCCACCCACGTTGCTTTGGTCACGGCAACAAGAAACTGCCGGAACCGTTGCGCCAGACACCGGCCTAACCATAACGGACTTCTCGTTTCAGCCAGATGGCGTGGAGGACGCCGGGATTGGGTTGCTTACGATGCATATGCATGTTGTCAGGTCGACTCTGTCATTCGTCGATTTTAGGACTCAATCAATAATCATCACGGCAAAGGAAGCATAGTTCAGAAATAGTATAGATAAACCTCTGCCAGAAAAAATGAAAAACGGAAAAAGATGGTCTATTTTGGGTATACCAATATTTCCAGTACTAATCTTGTGGTTTGGTCCATAGCAAAACCAGGTTACTTTTGTCCAAGAAATGCCAAAACTCAAGGCTTAGAAGAGGGTAATTGCTCTAAGAACTCGCCCTGAGGGTGTCGGAAGGTAATGGCAGGATAACCTTTGGGTAGCGGGGGTAGAGATGGAGCTAAATAAGAAAAAGGTTTTGAAAGGTGTGGACAAGGATAACCTTTCATGGATAACAAGGGTAAAGGTAGAATAAAAGTTGAAAGAATAGATACGCGGTAGACTATGTTAGAAGACAATTACAACAACCGTTCCCTAACAACGACGCCATAAATGCTTGTTGGTGTTTCTTAAGTCACTACTAAGTTTACCTAGTAGCGACATCAGAAACGACTAGTGTCTTACAGAATAATCCACAAGCATATGGAAATGCCATTGTAGCATTTCACCCATGAGTATTCAAGGGTATCGTATCCACAGGAACGAGGTATAACAGTCCCCTAACGAGAATACCCTAAAGGATAGAGGAAACAGATTGGTCTATGAAGTGTGCTTCTATGGAATGTCATAGATAAGGTAGACTTTGTTCTGCTAGTATTTACGAGTGAGACCGACTCAACCCAAATAACGTAGGATCATATGGCTATTTAAACTCTACTCTTATGTTCGAATGGGGGGGGGGTTGTATGCAACACTATGTTGTCACCTTCCTGTATCCTACCCCACTACTCTGTGGAACACAAGGCAATAAAAGGTAATGTAAGGCCTAGGCACCACGCCTATGCCGTTGACTACTTACTCTAGTGCGTACGAGTGTTACCCATATCCCTGAGACCCTTTACCATAGTAACACTATGATGATCCCGCAAACAAATAATAAATAAAGGATAACTTAACTATAACTCAAGAATGAAGTACTTACAAGATTGAAGAAGTATCACAGGTACGAAGAAGAGAGTCCAATGGATCTTCCTTTAGTCTCGTGCTAATAATCTTCTAATCCTCTTCTAATCTCTCTTCTAATCACACTCTCTACCCTTAATGATAATTTGGTGTCCCCCTCTACATCCCTTCTCTCCAAGGTGTATCTGAGTTGATCTGAACCCGAATGAATGAATTAGAGGGTTTGTCTGTACTTATATAGGGGGTTTAGTTCGGTTCGGAGGGGTCTATGTACGGACTACGCATGAAATTTACATAAGGAACCGCCTTGTCGAAGATGGGCCTGATCGGTGTCGGTGGCGGTCCGGTCGGCCCAGGGGACTGGCCGAGCCACTATTGAGCCCGCTCAGACACAACTTTGTCTGCTGCACTCCTTCTAGGTCACTTAAAATTATCCCGCACACAACCCGTGAAGTTGTGTTTGTTTCCTTGGGTTCTATGGGGCTTTAGTCATCATCTACTTTTACTAAATTACTGGAGCTTTATTTTTTGGGCTATTGAGTAGGCTTTCTCTTCATATGCAGGTGTGCTCTCTGGAAATCCACAATTCACGAAAACTTGAGGATTAATAATAAATTTCTATTGTTAAGTTTGGTAGTTGTTTTTGACTAATATTGACGGTTAAATGTGGCAGTTAAGGATAGCCAACAATATGTAGCAAGTAATTTCTTTTCTATATATATATTTGTTAGGCGACCTGAGCCAATGGTTTGGACCAAGATGGTACACACTTAGTATAACCACAAGAATTTGGTAAGTTATGGTATATAACTTATAAATTGACATATAGGTTATGGTTATGAAAGTAGTAGGAAAAAAATAAGAATTGTATGAATAAATATGTTGCGCATGGCATGAAAATATCACATATCGAATAGAAACCCAAACCCACTACCTAAAAGTGTTGTGCTCTATATATCTTGTCGATCCCCATCTCACGTCGATCTACTATCTACACTACAAGGTACGCTACTACAGATTCACCATTACAGCCGGTTCTAGATCCCTCATCACAGTCGTTTTTGGAAAGCGTTTGATTTATAGTGGCTGTGTTGCTTCGGGAAACATAGCCGGTTGGGAACCGACTGTGATACGCACTCATCACAGCTGGTTCATGGCTGGAACCAGTTGTGATGAGGGTGTCCAAGCCATCTTCATCACGGGCTAAAAAAATAGCAAAACCTTTTTTTATTGGGGGAAGGACCCCACCGGACACCCAAGCTCTGCCCAGTCGCAAGTCGCGTCATTTTTCGCGCGCTACGCGGTAGCTGGGACTCGAACTCGTGACCTTCCCCTCGTGCATACCCCCTCTTACGAAACTTCTAAATAAGGATTCTACAAGCGCACAGATATTCACCATTGTAGTATTTCAACTTAGAGTAAACCAGGTTATCATAATTAATCCCATATGAACTCGTGTAAATAAAACTATCCTGTACATTTACAATTCTTTTATCCAACTTCTAGGTCACAATACTCAAATAAAAATAAGTTGTCACAAAAAATATATATGGAAACAATATTACTCAAGATACAAATCAAATAGAGATAAAGATATTTTTATGATAAGTATTGGATAACCATAGCCTAGCCACCTCATAAAAGAATAATCTAGAACTAAGATTGCCATCGGAGTAAGTCTAAAATGTCCTTAGAAAATTATCATGTTAGTAAAGGTTAGGAAATCACATGTTTAGATCAATGTTTAAATCCTTATAATAAAGGGAAACTATCCAATCCATATCCATGGCCCAAATATTCATAGAGCTCCTATTCCAAGATCTAGCAGGGCGAAAATGTGCTAAGACAACTAAGTCTGTCAGAACTTGCTGTCTTCCTTGCATATCTAGTAGAAAATGTGAATATATGAAGGAATTCTTATATCTAGGCACCACGCCCGCATACTTGAAAACTATTCTAATCCCACCGGTGACTCTCACCCTACGGATGATCAAGTGCGGGACTAGCACTATGCATAAAGCACTCCAAAGAAATATAATGGCATGGATGATTGATCTCAACACATAACAATTATAATTCATGATAGCATAAGATACGAAGAATATTACCATAACTCATTATAACTCTGAAGAATTGATAATCTGACAAAAAGGATACAAAGTCATTACCCAAGATCAATTATGCTCCTGAAGAACAACTTGATCTTCAATGATGAACTACACTAATACTCCTCTAATCCAAGAACTAGAGCTAATTAGAACTAGAGGGGCTGGCTTTGGCTATGAGTATTCGAATCTCTGAATTCTGAATCTCCGAATCAATGAGACAGGGCGGTCTGCCTCTGCTTATATAGGTCTCCAAGGTCAGTGCGAATACCTCCTGATATGGTAGTAGACGTTGCCGACATAATGGACCGCCATACAACCGCCACACCAAAGGAGAACGCGCGCCACCTTACTGGTGGGCCGACCGATCTCTTGTTCCCCAGCGCCGCCTCTTGTCCAACGCCTTCGAGTGGTGGGCCGTGGGTTGGATCTATTGGCCTTCTTCGTTGATGATAGGCTCCGTTGGACTTGAATTTCAAGCCCTTTCTATTTTCTTGAGCTTTTCTGGGACGGAATATTCTATATTCTTTTATTCTCCTTTTCATCAATTTCCACTCTTGGTTCCTGAAATCACTTAGAGACAAAATACAAGTGGAACCAGGTCATACGAAAAAAAATATGATAGTAAAGTAGCATTTTGTTTGAGATGTTGATAGGAATATTTCTCATTTAATGACCGTCAACATTTCCCACTATGCTACACCACCGCTTGCGACCATATCACTTTTTTATTCCCCACATATTATATAAACCCGAGTGTAATGACTTGTTTGAGGGCCTAAACCAATTCAAATTAAAAACTTGTCAACTACAAAGTTTTGTAACTTTTCAAACACTACAACTTTCATATTGTTCGTTTCTTCATCCGAGGTCGTTTATGAAATTTGAATACTTTCAAACATTGTTTTGGTGACAAGATAAATTCAAATGAAAATGTTGTCGATTACAATGTTTCATAACTTTTCAAGATGTACAAGTTTTATTTTGGTTATTTATTCATACGACATAGTGATAATAAAAATGTTTGCTAGTCTTACATCTCTTTTTCATGAACTTATATGAGAGATGTAGCATTTGTGAAGACTTTTATTATCACTTTTGTCGTATGAAAAAATGACCAAACTAAAAGTTGTACATATAAAAAGTTATACAACTTTATAGTTGAACACTTTTTAATTTGAATAAGTTTAGGTGTTCAAAAATTGTATTTGCCAAGTGCCCAAGCATATAGAACTGGTTGTGTTGATCAACACAAGCGGTTTGTGGCTTCAACCGACTGTGTTGATGAGTCTCTCATCACAGATGGTTTGAGGCTCCAACCGGCTGCAATGACGATCAACACAAACAGTTCGTGGCTACAATCTGCTGCGTTGCTATGTTTTACCATTTTGTGGCTATGACACCCTCATCACAGCCGGTTCTATTTCGAATCGGCTGTGATGCCCATTTACAGTCGGTTCGCTCAAAACCAGCTGTAAAGGGAGCATTCAATATAACCGAATCTGTAGTAGTGATATGTCTTATGAGTCATGGATAGAAGATAAGTACCATATGCATACATGCTAGCTAGCTTGGTAAAGGACTAATAAAAGGGGCACCATAGCCTTTAACAACAATAAATGCACCAGAATTTAACATGGCAAAATGGATTTTCAGATACTCACCAGTTATTACTTATTAGTTGATTTGTTACTCTGGGTTTAAGCAATGTACTTATGACTATCAAAGTAAGTAAACTATCCGAGGAGTACAAAAACATGTCCCACAGATCACAGACTCACAACAGATAAGCAAGTGGCCCAAATTTTGTTCTATACTATTTAATTTTTTGAAGCTTTGATCATTGGTGTCTGTCCTGAATTTTAGAAATAGGTTGACTGCCACAAGTCAAGGTTGCAGCTGTGAGAGCTTACTTGTTCTGATGGTCCGTTATCGATCAGGTCACATTGAGGATAGATGGTTAAGGAATAAGGACACACAGATATAACATCAGTGCACATTCTGGTTAAGGATAGATGAAATGTGACAATAATTTGGCCGTCCCCGACATATGCAAAGAGATGCAGGACCCTTTACACATCCTCGCGGAGCTATGCTTTTTTGTCTGTTCGTCTGCAACTGGCATAGATGACCAGAGTGCCATCTGTGTGCTGCGCGAGGCCTCCGTTTTCATGCCCAGATGGCTATAGCGATGGCTTGCACCACTGCATAAGAAACCACTAGGGCTGGTTGGTAACTTAGTTTAATTAGCTCCCTCAGTACCTCCAGCCTCACTTCCTTCGTCCTGGGCTGCTAATGTACCATCTCACTCTCTCTCTCTCTCGCTCAATTGATGATGATGAGATTGTGGTTTATCGTATATGTGGCCGGCAAGGTTGGTGTTCTAGCTATCGAGAAGACGCTGAGGAAAGTGCTCTTGATCTAGTACTGTTATCGTTGGTGAATCGTGGCAGTCGAGGAAAGCTAGCACTGTCTGGTAATATATTATAAGCTCATTTGTGTAGTTTCCCGTTGATAGAGACTGTCATACATAAAAGCAGGGAGACCCTAGATGTAAGATGAGGCTGCCATTTTGATTCATGCCTTTTTTTGTTGGGGTTTGAAACTAATTTGGATACCAGTATTGAATTATATTTGCAGTTTTTGGACGTTTGCAAAATGAAAACATTTATTATTTTCTTACATACCACGCTGCCATTAGTTAATTAGGGTTTCTGAAATGATTGCAAATTATTGGGTCGGTATTCATTGTTTTGTGGGTACGTACTATATCTATTTCCTTTTATTTGGGAACTTACTAGATCTATTTCTTAGAACGTTTATTGATGAACTGAACGAACATACAAAAGTTTACGCGTTCGAAATCTGAGACTAGCTAGTTTGATATGTCTTTCATCTCTCAAGCAAGTTTATGGGGAGAGGAGGGAAAAATTCTATTTTTCACCCTCCAATTATTACAGAAGTTTGATTTTCAACCAACAACTACAAAACCGGACACCGAAGACCCTCCAACTATCCAAACCGTGCAAAATTGGCCCTTTGGCTGGTTTTGAAGGTGGTTTTGTATTTTCCAAAAAAATTAAAAATAATTTTATATTTAAAATTCATAACTAATTTATTTTTAATTATAAAAATATGAATCTGGTGCCAATTTTTTCTAAAAATGTACATATATGTTGGTGCAACATTAGAAGTTATTTGCATATTATTTACTTTTATTCTAATTATTTTCTGAAAAACAATTAAACACTAGTAATATAAATATATAATATTCAAATAATAATAAATAGTGTGCCAATTGTTTATATTTTAAGAGAATTTTTGGCACTGATTTCACATTTTTTGGGTCCAAAATAAATTAGTTATGGTTTTTTAAAGTTTAAATAATATTTCTTATATTTCTATAAAATGCGAAACTACCCAAAGGGCCATTTTTGCATGGTTTGGATAGTTGGAGTGCCTTTAGTATCCGATTTTGTAGTTTGAGGTTGAAAATCAGACTTTTGTAACAGTTGAAGGGTGAAAAACAAACTTTTCCCTGAGAGGAGAACATTGGGTGGGGCGAAGTCGGGAGAAAGGACACCCACACAAATACTTGATGTCAGTATGATACAAATTAAAAACACGTACCGTAGAACTCTAGAACAGAAAATGCATGCATACGATGTCATCTAGATGGACTAAATTAGAGTAATTAATTTGTATTTCATGATAGTAGCTCGCGATAACATTGAAGTTTCATGTTCTGTTTGTTTAAACTGTAATGAATGGACATGCATGCCCCTATTTGGAAACTTCAAGAAATTATTTTTTTTCACGACCGTTAAAAGATGGCCTAATGAAGAAGAACAATATATTTTTTTTTTAAAAAGAGGACAATAAGTGTAGTGCGTACATATTTTACAACAGATTTAGTTATTTATATGTTTTGTGCCTTAAAAGCGTGGAACCTGAGCTCTCCATCAATATGCACAAGAAAGAACAAAAAAGTGCAATGCGGTGCGGAGGGGATAAGTCACCAGCGGCACATGGCAAAGATGAACAGGGATGGCTGATGGGCAGGCCCCAGTGGCCAGTGGAAGAAAGAGAGGGATGGCGAGAGGAAGAAGGGTTAATGGGGTGGTTTCATCGTGGGCTGCGGTGATCTGCTGGCTCTGTTCGGTTGAGTAGGTGGGCTGGGCCGATCTAGTTAGAGGGTTAGGTTAGTGGGTTAGGGCCCAAGTGCCAGGTTAGATTTAGATTTTGAATTTGAATGTAGTTCAAATCTAAACCACTCTCAGACTGGTTCAAACAATTCCAAATCCAATCCAAACTCACACTCTAGCCCTTGAGATTTGAAAATAAATTAATATTCTGATAAGAGTTTAGAATTGGGAAGAAGACAACCCTAGGCATGTTTAAAATGTTTTGCACAAAATTCATTCAAAGTTTTTGAATTTCACAATTTTCAAATTAAACAAAAATCAGGAATGTTACACCCCTGTCAATGGTGGATTTGGGACCCTAGACCAAAGGGGTTTTTATCCTGGGTCCCAAAGACACAGGAATAAAAGACCTTGGATGGAACTCTCTTGCTGCTGTATTTCCATGCTTACCATTAATGTTTTATACTTATTTCTACTTATTTCCTATTTCTCTTATACTAAAGCAACCACAAACCTGTCATGTCACTTTTATTCCTTGTGTTGTCTTTGAGCTGTAAACCTGTTGTCGACTTGTCATACTCTGGTATCTGAACAAATATTCTAGCTGTACAGGGCACCTGTAAAGACGACCAAATCTTGGTGGTGTTAAGTAATAGGCATCAGTGCTTTAGTGTATGTTACCAAGTAATTTATGTTCTATATATGTATGTTGGGCGATCTGAGCTAATGGTTAGGACCAAGATGGTACACACTTCAGTGTAACCACAAGAATTTAGCAAGTTATTGTATATAACTAATAAATTGACATATAGGTTATGGTTGCGAAATTAGTAGAAAAAATAAGAATTGTGTATGAATTAATATGTTTTGCATGGCATGAAAATAACACAGATCGAATAGAAATCCAAACCCGCTACCTAAAAGTATTGTGCTCTATATATCTTGTCGATCCCCAACTCTCGTCGACCTACTATCTACACTGCAAGGTATATATGTGTAACACCCCTGGTGTTAATTAACCCTAAAACAGTGGTTAAAAAAACAGTGGTTAAGCTAAGCTAAGCATGAATCAAAAGGGAAATTAAAGAAATCGAGGAAAAATTTATCAAATTTGAGACAAAAACCATTCAAATGAAGCAATAAAAAAAAACTTTGAAAACTTCCTAAAAACTTAAAAAAGTGCAAATGTGAAAGTTGGAGAGTAAGTCAAACCAAGGAACTTTCCCTTTCAAACCATAGCCTAAAAATGTCTGGAAGCACCTCAAAATTCAAACCCAAACCTTGGAATTTGAAATTTCCAATTCAAATTCAAAGCTGAAATGGAATCTTAGCCAAATCTCAAGATTTTACCACAGAACATCAAAATCTCCAAAAAGCAAAGTTGTTCTTTATCACATTCCTGAACTTTGCCTTTTATGCACTTTGGCCAATTTTGCCATCTAGCCCCTCAAATTTCAGAAATTCAGTTCAAAACAGGGATTTACCCCCTTTTGAATTACAGCCAAGATTTCAACTTTTTCTTCAAATCTCCAGTGCAGGGACGTGTCTCATGAAATTCTAAACAACTTTCATGTTGGAAGATTTTCGAGCCACGTTCAAAATTTTGGAATTGAGCCATGCCAATCAGCTGACCTTTGCACCGCTCACGGCGCGCTCACGGGTTGCCAGCGCCGCGCCCGAGCGTGCCGCGCTCGCCGCCGGCGAGCGCCTGCCGCCGTCCGGCCTTGACTGCTCCGACCAATGCCACCGTTGCATGTCCCCGCACGCGGCGCACGCCTCTGGCAAGGTCTCATGGCCGGAGACGCACTGTAGCGCTGACTCCGCACTCGCCGTCGCGTCGCCGCCGCGGACCGCCGGATTTTGCCGTCGCCGCCGTTGCCCGCCGGTCCAAAGCGCGACTTTTGCGCCCCCGCGTGTTCCTTTTCCTCGCCCTGTCCCTTCTCGCCTCGCCCACGCGCATCTGCCGCCTGCAGCATGCCTGCGCGCGCGCGTTGACGCCGCGCTCGGCGCCAACACGGCCGTGGCAAGCCTCTGTCGCCGCGAGACGTCACCGAGCTGCCTCAGCCCTCATCCCGAGCTTCCCGAGCACCCTTCCACTACCCTCTCACTCCTACTTAAGCCCTCAACAGTTCCCCTCCCTTCCTCGCCGGAAAAACGCTCGCCGGAGCAAGCAGAGGCGCCGCCGAGCTCGCTCTCGTGCACGGCTCTCCCCGTTGCTCCTCCGGCCAAACCGAGGCTCTCTCGAGCTTCCCCATCCTCCACTGCCACTCTCCGAGCCATCCCCGAGCCGTTTCCACCACCACAGACGCCGGCGTAGCTCGCCGGAGTTAACCGAGCTCTCCGCCGCCGCCCGCGCACGTGCACAGCTCGCTACGCTCCACCTCCGGCCGAACCAAGGGCACCAATAGCTTCGCCTTGACGTGCTGGTGCTCACCGACCCATTCCCCGAGCCTCTCCGACCTCGACGCCGCCGGTCGCCGCTCGCCGGAGCAAGCCGAGCCGCCACCGCCGTCGTTGACCTCGTTCCCGGCCATCCGCGACCTCGAGACCTAGCTCAAACGAATCACGGTGAGCCCCTCTCCATTTCCCCCCACTTCCCCGGCCCGGTCTCGCCGCCGTTTGGCCGGCGTAACCACGCCGGCGAACTCGAGGACACGGTTGTGTCTTCAACCTCTTTCCAGGGGGCTGCGTGCAAAATGCAGGGGCCTGTTCGTAAGGGTTTCAAAAACTCTAGGGTCAGCCGCGTAAAATAGATTCTATATTTTAGGTTTAATTCGCTGAGATCTTCAAAAATTCGTAGAAAATCGTAGAAGAATCAGAAAAATGTCAAACCGATTTTGTAGTGACCAGTGAATCTAGGAGAACAACTTATTCATTTGCACCTCACTCAGTTGGGCTGTAGATTTTGAATTATAAATTCATTTCAGTTTGAGCACTTTTCATCATAGTTCAAAATCTACACATGCACTGGAGCTGAGCTTGGGATATGTTGTTAGGGTGGTTGTCATTAGCCTAATGCGCAAAGGGTGCACAAAAATTCCCAGTGGATTTAGGGTTATGATTTTCCAAACACATACCCTGCTGTTTTGGCAAATAAATCACAGAAAATAATTTACTTAGTGAAAAATCATCTCCTTCACACAGGAACTAAATCAAGACATGAGAAACCTTAGAAAAATGAAAATGGTAATTTTTGGACACTGAAAAATGGCTAAATGATTTTTGGTAGTTTAAACATGGTGAAATTCCACAAAAATAACCATAAATCAAAATCACATGCAAACGTGCAGAGAGGTCACCCTTGGCACCCTAAGTCATTGTGCCAAGTGGTTTGGACAGAAACCTTGTAATTATTTTTGTAAGATTTTAGTTTGATTTTAGGCAAAAAGATAAGAATAATTTTAATAAATTATAGAAAAATTATCTTGGGCCAAACTTTGGGCTAAGCTCCTGTCTTGGCATGAGCAAGCCTCTGGTCAAATGGCACCTAAAAATAATACTCCTAAGTTCACCTTTTGAATAATAGAAAAAGGACTTAAATAGTGGAAAAGAGAAGAAAAAGAAAAGAAAAGAGAAGAAAAAGAAAAGACAAGAGAAAAACCTAAAACTCTAAGATCAAAGTGAAGGTTCAAAATGAAAAGAATATATATTCACTTAAAATTAATGTTTATCCTTTTCAATTTATTAACCAAAGATTTAAATAAACCCTCACTATTTAAATCTCGATACTTAAGCATTCATGCATTTCGTGTATATTCGGGTCTCGCCGACGGAGTCTACGAGCTAGTCCCCGCTGCCGAGGAGATCGCCCAGGAGTCCGAGGTGAACGTGGTGCACGTGGATCCGAGCCCCGAGCAGGAGTACCGCTTCGAGCCGGAAGGCAAGCCCCGGAGCATAACCTAACTTTACTTACGCGATTTATTGATTATATGTTTGTGCATTTAAGTTTCAAGGAGTTGAATGAAACCCTAGATTGCATGATCATAGGTTCCTTTGATTGAACACTAGTATGTTAGGTTCGATAGTCGCTATGCTTAAGACCGATAGAAGTCGAGTGTTTCCGACACTCGCGAGATATAGGAGTTGTATGTCTACTCATATCAGAAACACTAGAGATGATGGACGGATGATTGTAGATACCCGTCTATCGATGTTTTAAGTGGAAACATGTGGTACTTTTGTGTCAAGCGTTTGAACGTACCACACATATGCACGGTTAATGGGACCGGTAAGTCCCGGTATCCGATTGATGCGAGCAGGTCCGACAGCTCTCTGTCTTGGAAACGTTATCCCATGGGCACATGAGGGTAGTTGCGTGAGTCCCAGTAGTGGTAAACCTTTACCCTGAGGCAGTGGGACTCGGGAGCCACTCGCAGAGAGAGGAGAAAGGATTGGGGTGTGTTGGCATTTCCAACCATCCCGTATGTTTGGGTTTCCCCTGGCCAGGTAGTAAATTCGGTTCGAACTGTCCGCTTCTCGCGGTTAATGAGACTGCTTGACCGATGTATGGCATATTATGAAGTGGAACTTGGAAGGATGAAATCTTTGTATGGAATAATTGTATTGCCAAACTTGATTGTTTAGCTAAGCTCACCTAGAATGGATAGACTAAAGAAATTAAAATCAAAATGAAGAAATTAGAAAACAGCTTAGTCGCTTTTGGCAAAAGAACCCCACTAGCCAAACAGCCTCTCATTTTAGGAGTCGGTGATGTAGTGATCACCAGTCGGATAAGTCTTGTTGAGTATAACTAGTATACTCAGCCTTGCTTGTGGCTTAAATTTTCAGGACCGTCCCCTCAGGAGGTAGCTGCCTCTATGGCTTGGGCCTCCCAGCTTCCTCCTGGTTACAGCATCGAGTGGGAGCCGACCTCTCCGGAGGATCGTGAGGAGTAGCGTCACGGCTGACTTCATCGTGACGATACTATGGATCGTCGCTAGTATCTCGTTTATTTTTCCGCTGCATGAACTCGAACTATTTTATTTACCTTATCATTTCAATTTGGTTGTAATAACTCTAAGACTTGTTGTAATTTGAACTGTGGAATGATGTGATCTTTGGAACTCGCCTTCGAGTGAGCGTATGGACGGACGATCTTCAGTAGCAGTTAGTCGAGCTTGACTCGACGGTCGAATCCGCACTTGGGAACATTTTCGTGTATTAGCACCAATGGAAGGTGGAATATACTTAAGTGGGCCCATTTCTCGGGTGAGATCGCTACAGCTGGTATCAGAGCCGACGTTCATACACTCCAAGGAAAACATCAGACCCTAACCAATGTTTTCTAAAGTAAAATCTACCAAACCCCGTTTCCATTGCGCCTAAGCAATAGGAATGAAACGTATAGGATCGTTAAGGATAAAACTAGAACGTGAAGTCCTTAAGGGTTAAGGGTTGCGTTTTGTTAGGTGGCATAGTCTAACTTAGGATTGATGTTTGCTCTTCCATGAAACCCAATCTTAAAGGCTTTCGTCGAAAATCCTCTGACTGTTACGTAAAGTTTACGAGTAGGAGTTCGACTAGATCTATAGAGAGAGACGCATCTATGCCTAGCCACCGGCACTAACTCCGAAAGTCAAGTCTGACTTAAAATGTGAGAACGTTTAGGTCTTGCATGCATCTCTTAACTAAAATCGGAATAATAATAAACTTAAGAAAGTGAAAATCCAACCGATCAAATCAATGCTTAAACGACCTTAATTAAAAGCTTAAGCACGTTCTTTACCTTCAGTTTTCTCCCAGTTTTTTTTCCTTAGTCTTTTTGACTCATGGTACTCACCTCTGAATTTTTGTTTAGATGGCCGTTCCCAGTCACTTTGCTGGCGCGAACGAGAAGGTGGAGTGCAAGGACTGCCTCAGCTGGGAGGGGTTCCCGTCCCTCTTTTGGTCGATTCTGAAGGAGGTTGGCTACCCGTCTCCGCCGGTTTACTTTGGCAGAGAGTATGCGGAGCGTGGTGTGACTCGGTGCAGTGTCCGCATGGAGGCACCGGTGCACCCCGAGCACCCCGACTGGCCTAGGCTGGGAGTTGTGGTGCATGGCCACCACTTTCCGGACACTTGGGAGCTGGCCGCCTTCGCAGGGCTGAACCAGTTCACTTCGCAGCACCACGACTTGGTGGATAACACTTTGGTTGGTTTCCTGCCTTCAGCCCGCAGGGATGACCCTCAGTGGTTGTCACGTTACTTGGCTTCTCCGCAGTTGTTCCTGGAGTTTCCCTGGAACGCACCTGCTTTCTTTGCTAGCTGGATGAAGGCTAGCATCCGCATGGCAGAGCTACTCAAGATGTCTCAGGATTCTCTGCTCGACTTTGCCGATGCGATGGTGAGAGTGTCCGCGGACAAGGACATAGCCGGGATCTGCACTTCCTTGGACATGGCTGCCAAGGATACTCAGATCCGGGATTTGCAGGCTCGTATTGCGGAGCTTACCATGGAGAAGGAGCACTGCGCTCACCAGGTGGAGGTGTTGACAGATGCACTTGAGGAGGCACAGGCAGAGTTGCACGAGGCTAACGCTAAGATGGTTGAGTTGGAGGCTCATATGGAGGTTCCCGGGGAGGACGAGGCGGAGGACGAGGCAGAGGATGATGCCAAGTCCGAGCTGGACGACGAGGAGTTACCCCCAGTTCAGCCACCACTTTCCCCCACCGTGAGCCGTACTTCGGTGAACGACGTGGATGACTTCTAGAGCGTTGAATTAGAGATTAGGTACTCTTCAGCATGGCTTTTCCGTGTCACGTGGAGTTAGCTAGTTGAAGATGAGTAATCTCCTTGTATCTTTGTATCTTTTTCCCTTCGCAATTGGTGTAGCATCTTAATTAGTATGGGTTGTCAGCATGTGTTGTAATGGAATCATTGAACCATGTCTTGGATTAATGAAGTCGCTCCATCTATGAAATTTCGCTTTTTATGCCACATTCTTTTGTAACATTGGGATTGTCTCCTAATCATGCCTGTCATTCCCTTATGAGCAAATTGTGATTCATGTGATTAATGGAGATTAAATCATGCAGATGGTAGGACCTACGACCCGACTGACTCCGGGTGGTTTCGGGACAAATCAAGGCTCAACTAGTGCCCAGAATCAGCAGGTCCCGCCAGAGCAGCAGCCACCACCTGCCCCTCCGTTGCCAAATTGGCAGCAGATGATGGCTATGCACGCCGAGGTCATGAGGACTATGCAGCAGCAGATACAATTGCAGCAGCAGCAGTTGGCCCAGAACATGAACATCGGGGCTCAGCGTCAGAGTGGCCGAAATGCCCTGCCTGCTCAGGTTGCACGATTTGAGGACTTTCTGGGTACTCAGCCCCCGGTATTCTCTAAAGCTACTGAGCCTATGGAGGCTGACGCGTGGATTCGGGCTATCGATTCAAAGTTTGCTATTCTGGCTATCCCTTGCTCTGAAGAGCGCAAGGTCACTTTCGCCGCACAACAGCTTCGCGGTCCGGCTTTGGTTTGGTGGGAGACTTATCGTGGCATGCTCCCCGCCGAAACTGTGCTTACTTGGCAGAACTTCAAGGATGCGTTCAAGGCGCATCACATTCCTAAGGGTCTTGTTGAGAGGAAGTTGAGGGAGTTCCTGACCTTGACCCAGGGCACTCACACGGTGTATCAGTACGCCCAGGCTTTCAACAACCTCTGTCAGTACGCTGGTCATCATGCTGACAGTGATGATAAGAAGAAGGAGAGGTTTCGTATGGGGCTCAGCACCAAGTTGCAGGAGAGGCTGCTCAACATCAAGCCTGCCACTTATGCTGACTTGGTCAATGTGGCTATCGCTCAGGAGGATGCCATTATGACCCATAGAGCCGACAAGAAGAGGAAGGCTCCTGTTGTCTCTGCCAGTGGCGGTAAGCCGCAGCGCTTCCGTATTGTTCCTCCACAGGGACAGCAGCGTACAGGGTAGTCTGGCCGCTGGGTGGTTAACCCTCCTCAGCAGGGTGGTTCTCGTTTTCCACCGCAGCAGTCACAGCAGCAGAAGACCCCGATGAAGCAGCAGCCAGCTCAGCCTGGAGCTGGGTATTCTTGCTACCATTGCGGCAGTACCAGTCACTTCATCCGGGACTGTCCCCAGGGCAAGCAGCAGAACAATGGCAACCAGCCAAACAAGGGCAAGTTGCAGAAGATTCACGTCAAGCAGGGAAGGGTCAACTTCACCACCTTGACTGATCTTCCCGAAGGAGCACCAGTAATGACGGGTAAATTTCTGATTCATAACCAACCTGCAGTCATTCTCTTTGATTCTGGTGCCACTCATAGTTTCATAAGTCCAAGTTGTGCTAAGAAATGTGGGTTAAATTGCTTATCTACAAATGCGGCCTACAAAATAATCACCGCAGGAGGAAATTTGAATTCAAATCATGTGGCGCGTAAGGTGCCAATTAAATTGGATAGTAGAGTTATCTTGACCGACCTGATTCTTTTAGAACTGGATGGGATAGATATAATCTTGGGAGCTAATTGGATGGCACAGCACAAGGTTGTTTTAGACGTTGCTGAGAGAATTGTTGAAATCAACTCACCTACACATGGAACTACCACACTCTATCTTCCGTCTCCCAACTCCTTGAGCTCATGTGTTTTTGTCATGACTGAACCCAAGCTTGAAGACATTCCTATTGTCTGTGAGTTCCCCGATGTCTTCCCAGACGACTTGCCTGGAATGCCACCGGATCGGGACATTGAGTTCGTTATCGAGCTACAACCGGGTACCGCACCGATTTCTAAAAGACCCTACAGAATGCCACCCGCGGAATTGGCAGAGATGAAAACTCAACTCCAAGATTTACTGGACAAGGGTTTCATTCGTCCGAGTACATCACCTTGGGGTTGTCCTGCCATATTCGTCGAAAAGAAGGATCACACGTTGAGGATGTGTATTGACTACCGGCCTCTCAATGCGGTCACTATCAAAAATAAGTACCCTCTTCCCCGCATTGATGTATTGTTCGATCAACTCGCCGGAGCCAAGATATTCTCAAAAATTGATCTTCGTTCCGGATATCATCAAATCAAGATTCGTCCTTGTGATATTCCCAAGACGGCTTTCTCGACCCGCTATGGACTTTTTGAATTCTTGGTTATGTCGTTCGGTAATGCTCCTGCTTATTTCATGTATCTCATGAATTCGGTGTTCATGCCCGAGCTGGATAAATTCGTAGTGGTTTTCATTGATGATATTCTGGTCTATTCCAAGAATGAGGAAGAGCATGCCGAGCATCTCCGCATCGTTCTTCAACGACTCCGTGATCACAAGTTGTACGCCAAGTTCTCCAAGTGTGAGTTTTGGCTGGATAGTGTGAAGTTCTTGGGTCACACTGTTTCCAAGGATGGTATCTTGGTAGATCCTACAAAAGTGCAGCAAGTAATGGACTGGAAACCTCCTACCTCTGTCCACGAAATTCGAAGCTTTCTGGGTTTGGCAGGATATTATCGTCGTTTTATTCCGGATTTCTCGCGAGTTGCCAAGCCAATGACCGAGCTATTGAAGAAGGGGCAGAAATTCGTGTGGGATGAGAAGTGTGAAGAGGCATTCCACACCTTGAGGAAATTGTTGACCTCAGCTCCTGTTCTGACCCAACCGGATAGCACCAAACCCTACGATGTCTATTGCGATGCTTCAGGCACCGGACTCGGTTGTGTTCTTATGCAAGAGAATCGAGTTATTGCTTATGCTTCACGTGCTCTCCGTCCCCATGAGCTGAATTATCCCACTCACGACCTTGAATTGGCAGCCGTGATTCACGCTCTGAAAATATGGAGGCATTATCTTATAGGAGTTCCTTGCAACGTGTATACCGACCACAAAAGTCTCAAGTACGTCTTCACTCAGGCTAACTTGAATATGAGGCAACGAAGATGGCTGGAGTTGGCAAAAGATTATGATATGAGTTTGCATTATCATCCCGGGAAGGCGAATGTGGTTGCGGATGCCTTGAGCCGCAAGTCTCACTGCCATTGTCTTTCGATCGAATCGTATGCCGACACTCTATGCCATGAGTTGGCGAAACTCAACCTCGAGATTGTTCCGCATGGCTATGTAAACAATATATCTCTTGAGTCCACTTTGCACGATGAGATCTTTCTGGCCCAGCAGACCGATAAAAAGGTCGGAGTTATTCGGGAGGAGCTGGCCAAAGGAACGGATGAACGGTATAACTGTTTCCGTCAGGATGCCCGAGGCATGATATGGTTTGGGAACCGTATCGTCGTGCCTAAAGATCCGGAATTACGGAAGAAAATTCTGAGCGAGGCTCACCACTCTAAGTTCTCTATTCACCCTGGCAGCAATAAGATGTACCAGGATATGAAGAAAACTTTTTGGTGGACCAAGATGAAAATGGATATCGCTCGATTTGTATCCGAGTGTGACACTTGCCGGAGGGTAAAGGCTAGTCATCTAAAGGCGGCTGGAACTCTTCAACCTCTGTCTATACCATCATGGAAATGGGAGGATATCAGTATGGATTTCATTGTTGGCCTTCCCAAGACCGCACGAGGGCACGATTCTATATGGGTCATTGTGGACAGGCTCACAAAGACCGCTCACTTTATTCCGGTCAACACCACCTATGCCGTCAAGAAGTATGCCGAGATCTATCTCAACCAAATTGTACGTCTGCACGGGGTGCCTAGAACAATCATTTCGGACCGAGGTCCGCAGTTTGTGGCAAGGTTCTGGGAGCAACTCCATGCATCTCTCGGCACAAAGCTTATTCGAAGCTCGGCTTACCACCCGCAGACAGATGGGCAGACCGAGCGGGTAAATCAAATCCTTGAGGACATGCTTAGAGCTTGTGTCATTCACTATGAAGCAAGTTGGGATAAATGCCTGGCTATCGCCGAGTTCTCATACAACAACAGTTACCAAGCAAGCTTGAAAATGGCACCTTTCGAAGTCTTGTATGGGAAAATGTGTCGAACTCCGTTATGTTGGTCTCAGCCTGGAGAGCGGGAAATATACGGACCCGACCTGGTGATTGAAGCCGAAGAGCAAGTCCGGGTTATTCGGGAAAACCTCAAAGCCGCTCAGTCTCGTCAGAAGAGTTATGCCGATCGCCGAAGAATGCCTCTCAAATTCGCAGTCGGTGATCATGTGTATCTTAAGGTCTCACCAACTCGGGGAGTCCAAAGGTTCGGAGTAAAGGGAAAGCTTGCACCCCGTTACGTCGGACCTTATGAAATCATTGAGAAGTGTAGATCCGTGGCTTATCGTCTACGACTTCCCGACAAACTTTCAGCCGTGCACAATGTCTTTCATATCTCACAACTTAAGAAGTGTATTCGAGTTCCGACTGAAGTCGTGGAACAAGAAGACGTGGAAGTTGAGCCCGATCTGACCTACGTTGCTCAACCTCTCAAAGTCCTTGACCAAAAAGAAAGGCACACAAGAAGGAGCTCAGTTAAAATGTATAAAATTCAGTGGGTTCATCACACTGAAGAAGAGGCAACATGGGAAACCGAGGAATATCTCAATCGCCATTATCCTGGATTTCTCACCACCCCACCAGGTACCGCATGTTCCGCACTTTCTAGCATTCTCGAATCTCGGGACGAGATTCCTTTTAAGGGGGGTAGGCTGTAACACCCCTGGTGTTAATTAACCCTAAAACAGTGGTTAAAAAAACAGTGGTTAAGCTAAGCTAAGCATGAATCAAAAGGGAAATTAAAGAAATCGAGGAAAAATTTATCAAATTTGAGACAAAAACCATTCAAATGAAGCAATAAAAAAAACTTTGAAAACTTCCTAAAAACTTGAAAAAGTGCAAATGTGAAAGTTGGAGAGTAAGTCAAACCAAGGAACTTTCCCTTTCAAACCATAGCCTAAAAATGTCTGGAAGCACCTCAAAATTCAAACCCAAACCTTGGAATTTGAAATTTCCAATTCAAATTCAAAGCTGAAATGGAATCTTAGCCAAATCTCAAGATTTTACCACAGAACATCAAAATCTCCAAAAAGCAAAGTTGTTCTTTATCACATTCCTGAACTTTGCCTCTTCATGCACTTTGGCCAATTTTGCCATCTAGCCCCTCAAATTTTAGAAATTCAGTTCAAAACAGGGATTTACCCCCTTTTGAATTATAGCCAAGATTTCAACTTTTTCTTCAAATCTCCAGTGCAGGGACGTGTCTCATGAAATTCTAAACAACTTTCATGTTGGAAGATTTTCGAGCCACGTTCAAAATTTTGGAATTGAGCCATGCCAATCAGTTGACCTTTGCACCGCTCACGGCGCGCTCACGGGTTGCCAGCGCCGCGCCCGCGCGTGCCGCGCTCGCCGCCGGCAAGCGCCTGCCGCCGTCCGGCCTCGACTGCTCCGACCAATGCCACCGTTGCATGTCCCCGCACGCGGCGCACGCCTCTGGCAAGGTCTCATGGCCGGAGACGCACTGTAGCGCTGACTCCGCACTCGCCGTCGCGTCGCCGCCGCGGACCGCCGGATTTTGCCGTCGCCGCCGTTGCCCGCCAGTCCAAAGCACGACTTTTGCGCCCCCGCGTGTTCCTTTTCCTCGCCCTGTCCCTTCTCGCCTCGCCCACGCGCATCTGCCGCCTGCAGCACGCCTGCGCGCGCGCGTTGACGCCGCGCACGGCGCCAACACGGCCGTGGCAAGCCTCTGTCGCCGCGAGACGTCACCGAGCTGCCTCAGCCCTCATCCCGAGCTTCCCGAGCACCCTTCCACTACCCTCTCACTCCTACTTAAGCCCTCAACAGTTCCCCTCCCTTCCTCGCCGGAAAAACGCTCGCCGGAGCAAGCAGAGGCGCCGCCGAGCTCGCTCTCGTGCACGGCTCTCCCCGTTGCTCCTCCGGCCAAACCGAGGCTCTCTCGAGCTTCCCCATCCTCCACTGCCACTCTCCGAGCCATCCCCGAGCCGTTTCCACCACCACAGACGCCGGCGTAGCTCGCCGGAGTTAACCGAGCTCTCCGCCGCCGCCCGCGCACGTGCACAGCTCGCTACGCTCCACCTCCGGCCGAACCAAGGGCACCAATAGCTTCGCCTTGACGTGCTGGTGCTCACCGACCCATTCCCCGAGCCTCTCCGACCTCGACGCCGCCGGTCGCCGCTCGCCGGAGCAAGCCGAGCCGCCACCGCCGTCGTTGACCTCGTTCCCGGCCATCCGTGACCTCGAGACCTAGCTCAAACGAATCACGGTGAGCCCCTCTCCATTTCCCCCCACTTCCCCGGCCCGGTCTCGCCGCCGTTTGGCCGGCGTAACCACGCCGGCGAACTCGAGGACACGGTTGTGTCTTCAACCTCTTTCCAGGGGGCTGCGTGCAAAATGCAGGGGCCTGTTCGTAAGGGTTTCAAAAACTCTAGGGTCAGCCGCGTAAAATAGATTCTATATTTTAGGTTTAATTCGCTGAGATCTTCAAAAATTCGTAGAAAATCGTAGAAGAATCAGAAAAATGTCAAACCGATTTTGTAGTGACCAGTGAATCTAGGAGAACAACTTATTCCTTTGCACCTCACTCAGTTGGGCTGTAGATTTTGAATTATAAATTCATTTCAGTTTGAGCACTTTTCATCATAGTTCAAAATCTACACATGCACTGGAGCTGAGCTTGGGATATGTTGTTAGGGTGGTTGTCATTAGCCTAATGCGCAAAGGGTGCACAAAAATTCCCAGTGGATTTAGGGTTATGATTTTCCAAACACATACCCTGCTGTTTTGGCAAATAAATCACAGAAAATAATTTACTCAGTGAAAAATCATCTCCTTCACACAGGAACTAAATCAAGACATGAGAAACCTTAGAAAAATGAAAATGGTAATTTTTGGACACTGAAAAATGGCTAAATGATTTTTGGTAGTTTAAACATGGTGAAATTCCACAAAAATAACCATAAATCAAAATCACATGCAAACGTGCAGAGAGGTCACCCTTGGCACCCTAAGTCACTGTGCCAAGTGGTTTGGACAGAAACCTTGTAATTATTTTTGTAAGATTTTAGTTTGATTTTAGGCAAAAAGATAAGAATAATTTTAATAAATTATAGAAAAATTATCTTGGGCCAAACTTTGGGCTAAGCTCCTGTCTTGGCATGAGCAAGCCTCTGGTCAAATGTCACCTAAAAATAATACTCCTAAGTTCACCTTTTGAATAATAGAAAAAGGACTTAAATAGTGGAAAAGAGAAGAAAAAGAAAAGAAAAGAGAAGAAAAAGAAAAGACAAGAGAAAAACCTAAAACTCTAAGATCAAAGTGAAGGTTCAAAATGAAAAGAATATATATTCACTTAAAATTAATGTTTATCCTTTTCAATTCATTAACCAAAGATTTAAATAAACCCTCACTATTTAAATCTCGATACTTAAGCATTCATGCATTTCGTGTATATTCGGGTCTCGCCGACGGAGTCTACGAGCTAGTCCCCGCTGCCGAGGAGATCGCCCAGGAGTCCGAGGTGAACGTGGTGCACGTGGATCCGAGCCCCGAGCAGGAGTACCGCTTCGAGCCGGAAGGCAAGCCCCGGAGCATAACCTAACTTTACTTACGCGATTTATTGATTATATGTTTGTGCATTTAAGTTTCAAGGAGTTGAATGAAACCCTAGATTGCATGATCATAGGTTCCTTTGATTGAACACTAGTATGTTAGGTTCGATAGTCGCTATGCTTAAGACCGATAGAAGTCGAGTGTTTCCGACACTCGCGAGATATAGGAGTTGTATGTCTACTCATATCAGAAACACTAGAGATGATGGACGGATGATTGTAGATACCCGTCTATCGATGTTTTAAGTGGAAACATGTGGTACTTTTGTGTCAAGCGTTTGAACGTACCACACATATGCACGGTTAATGGGACCGGTAAGTCCCGGTATCCGATTGATGCGAGCAGGTCCGACAGCTCTCTGTCTTGGAAACGTTATCCCATGGGCACATGAGGGTAGTTGCGTGAGTCCCAGTAGTGGTAAACCTTTACCCTGAGGCAGTGGGACTCGGGAGCCACTCGCAGAGAGAGGAGAAAGGATTGGGGTGTGTTGGCATTTCCAACCATCCCGTATGTTTGGGTTTCCCCTGGCCAGGTAGTAAATTCGGTTCGAACTGTCCGCTTCTCGCGGTTAATGAGACTGCTTGACCGATGTATGGCATATTATGAAGTGGAACTTGGAAGGATGAAATCTTTGTATGGAATAATTGTATTGCCAAACTTGATTGTTTAGCTAAGCTCACCTAGAATGGATAGACTAAAGAAATTAAAATCAAAATGAAGAAATTAGAAAACAGCTTAGTCGCTTTTGGCAAAAGAACCCCACTAGCCAAACAGCCTCTCATTTTAGGAGTCGGTGATGTAGTGATCACCAGTCGGATAAGTCTTGTTGAGTATAACTAGTATACTCAGCCTTGCTTGTGGCTTAAATTTTCAGGACCGTCCCCTCAGGAGGTAGCTGCCTCTATGGCTTGGGCCTCCCAGCTTCCTCCTGGTTACAGCATCGAGTGGGAGCCGACCTCTCCGGAGGATCGTGAGGAGTAGCGTCACGGCTGACTCCATCGTGACGATACTATGGATCGTCGCTAGTATCTCGTTTATTTTTCCGCTGCATGAACTCGAACTATTTTATTTACCTTATCATTTCAATTTGGTTGTAATAACTCTAAGACTTGTTGTAATTTGAACTGTGGAATGATGTGATCTTTGGAACTCGCCTTCGAGTGAGCGTATGGACGGACGATCTTCAGTAGCAGTTAGTCGAGCTTGACTCGACGGTCGAATCCGCACTTGGGAACATTTTCGTGTATTAGCACCAATGGAAGGTGGAATATACTTAAGTGGGCCCATTTCTCGGGTGAGATCGCTACAATATGCATTATGAGTCATTGGATAGAAGAAAAGCACGATATGCATACTTACTAGCTAGCTTGGTAAAGGACTAATAAAAAAAAGGGGGCACCGTAGCCTTTAACAATAATAAATGCACCATAATTTAGCATGGCAAAATGGATTTTGAGAAACTCACCAGAGTTATTAGTTGATTTGTTACTCTGGGTTTAAGCAATGTAGTTATGTATATGAAAGTAAATAAACTACCCTAGGAGTACACAGATATGTCCCACAGATCACATACTCACAACAGATAAGCTAGTGGCCCAAATTTTGTTCTATACTATTTATTTTTGTTTGAGGCTTTGATCTGGGGTGGACCTACATAAGGCCGAGGGGGGGGCATAGGCCCCCACTCATTTTTCTTATTCATTGAAGTTTAGACTTGTTTCACTATAGCTATAAAAGCCCAACAAACACCAGGGCACTACTCAATTTTTGGGTTGGGTCCACCCCTACTTTGATCATTGGTGTCTATCCTTGAAAGCGTAGAACCTAACCTCTCCGCCAATATGCACAAGAAAGAACAAATATATGCAATGTGGTGCTAAGAGTATCTCCAGAGGTTTACCTTTCCCTAATTCAACTATCTAACCAGAATGAGAATCTCTCTTTTAAAGGAAAGGTTTAGTCTCTCCTAATATCCTTGTTGCTAATAGGAAGAGATTATTGGTACTGGAGCATCCTAATACATGTTATTGAAAAATATTTATTGAAATATTGTTGGAAATGCTTTAATCGACAGGTCCATCCAGCAGCAACATCTAACCACAAAAGCCAAAGTCACTAAATCACACAGGCAAGTAAGAAGTAGGACACGTTGGCCTCCATTTTTGGCTAAATAGTTTTTTTCCGTTGCAACAAATCCATAGACAGCTTCTAGTGGCTACTAGTATGCTATAGGCTCCTCTTTCCTATAGGCTTGGCCTAAACACTATACTTATGCTTCAAGCCTCGCCGTACTTTGGAAACATAGTTTTGGATCGGACTTTAGAGTTATTACAATGGTAAGTGATGACTGAACCGTCACAGTGGCGGGTGTAGTCTGGGAGGTCAGGGGGGCTCATTCCTCCTCTTGCATCTCTATCCTCTATTTTTCTTGATAATCCACATTTTTTCTCTATCTCCTGCTTCTAATTTACACTAATGCAATGACAGTAGGGGCGGGGGGGGGGGAGGGGGGCTTGGGCCCACCCTGCACCCCCTAGATTTGCCATTGTTGGTGGTCCTTCGCCTGTACGAATTACTCTGCAAGCACACAGAGACCGTTGAGCCTTTCACCAGGGGAGTGAAACCTAGGTGTCAAATCCATGGAACGGTAGACGCGACTAAGCCTAGAATTATCTAACAGGACTCCAAAATGAAGAGAAGACACAAAAGGGTAGATGGCCTAAGCTTCAGATAGTCTACTCTAACTCAAACACTATCTATCTATTATCTTGACCGACTTCAACGGCTAGAACAGGAGGACCCAGAGTGGGATGAGAAGGGGGTCCTTCAGGCTCAGCAAGCTACTGTTATGAAAACACCCAAACATGGTGGACTACGAAGGACGAACAGAGCTGTCACAACCTACCGCCTACCACAAAGGTACCATGGGTGGAACACAACCCAAGGTAGCTATCAAGCACAGGCACCACGCCTAAGCTATTAGCTACTGACCTCCACCTAACGCGAAAGGCTTATGTGGAAACCCTAAATGATCAATACAATGCTCACGCAGACAAGCGATCCCACATGTCGAAGATGATAAATAGATAAATAATAAGAGTAAGAATAAAGCTAGCAACACTATGAAGAAAAACAAGTAAACTTACTAAAGATAAGAATTCAACTTTATTTCCTCTGGAGTGGATACAAAGGTCGGAGAAGGACTTCAGACAAACCTCGAATCCCCTGCTTCCAAGCTTGGCTTTCACTCAAGCTCTCACTCCCCAATCTCCCAACTCTACTAAGAAATGGAGCTTCTAACACTAAGCTTCTTGTGTCCAAAATGGTGTGTCTTGAAATGGAGGGTGGAGGGCTTCTTTTATAGCTCCCAGTGGTGGTGTTCCTGCTTCATTCTCATGCCATGCACCTGGAGTAGCTCCCACGAGAAGGGGGTTGCGTACACTTGCAGCAACAGGCTGATTGGCCAGGCCTAGGCCGGCCGGCCAAGCATGGCTGCCACCTGGCACTGCCTTTCTCCTGAACGGTTTACATGTCTCCTGGACGTCGGTGGAAACAGAATTCAATGTTGAGTCTTGTGAACTACTGGATCAAACCGATAGCAAATGCACGTCTTTGGATCTCTTGAACTGTGTTTTTGGAGCCTTATATCAGTGACGTGGCAAGTGCCTTGGGGGTAGACGGGCGGCCTGAGGGAGGCCGGGCGGCCGGGGTTTTGCTCCGAATTCCCTCGTTTTTACCTGTTCATCCCAACATTCACAACTCATGAAAAACTTGTGGAATTTGTTAGAATCAACCAATTTTAGCATCATTGTAGTGTTGATCCTATGGAATCCTGGGAAATGTTGGCGGTGAACCGTCATGAAATAGACCGCCAACAGCCACTGAACCGTCATGTCCCCACACTTGACTAGAAGCACACAGATTGATATAACCAGCTACTTTCTTGCGTTCATAATAGGGAGACGTTTCCTTTGGAAGATTTATTTATGGTTCCTCTTTGGGTGGTCTGAAGCTAAAGTTTTGTGATGGCTTTAAAGTTCAGCATACATTTCTAAGGCCCTATTTGAATCATTGAAGACACTCTTTATTTCCGCTTATCCTATAAGGCTGCCTTTGATAGCTTCTTATATAGTGGAAAAATGTTAAGATGTGTTGATGGTAAAAATTACCAAGGGTGTCGATCTGGCTGGACTTCTGGTCTCACCACCTGTTCCAAGCAGTCTGATCGGCTGGTCCTATTGCCGGTCTGGCAATATGTCAGACGGTCTAACCACCCGTCACGGCCGGTCTGACCGGCTATCCCCGAGTTTAAGTAGATTTAGGGATTTTCTAAGATTTAGATCTGTAAAAGGACTTCCTTGCAGAGCAACACCTCCCCACCCAATAAATATAAAGTGTCATGGCCTATTGGGGACCTCACCCAATCGTACAATAAAATTACCTTTACGTTTTTGTCTCAAACCCTAACTTTTTCAAACCTCCTTTTTCTTCCTTCTTCGTCCCCATGACGGTTTAGGACGTTCTAAGTGGCATTGCCAACCTTAGAACAAACCTAGATTCTCCATCCCTGTTGGGGTCCCTGCCAGATTTTGATCGTTGGTTTTCGTGGTGCGTCTATTACAAGTGGTTTGACCAGTCCACACAAGCGGTCTAAATGGCTGCTCTGCACGAGCTCCAACGCGGAGATTCGACGACCGCGCGACCTAGTGCACTCATGTGTTGACCTAGGAAGGTGTCAACATAGTTCGGTGACTCCACTTGAGAAGAAAATTTAGTTTCTATAACCGATCTATGCAACCCTAGCCCAATGTCTACCAACTTCGAGATCAGCAATGACAACGTCATCACCGCTACCATGAAGCATCTCAGCAAAGAGGAGCGCCAACAATATCTGGCGATGGAGGCACATCTCAAGAGTGAGTTCTTGAAGGGCTTCAAGAAAGGTAGTGGAGATACGATTACATGCATTCAAGACTTCGTGATGCCGTAATTCAGGACGAACTACAACAAGATTAAGGTAATAATCAATGTAAGTGCGTCATCTTCACAAGGTCCACAACCTCCTACTTTTGAGCCTTTGATGAAAAGTTGTGATTTCTTTATTGCTGAAAATAACGCAAAGGACCGAGATGTTGCCTAGAGGGGGGTGAATAGGCGTTACCAACAAATTCTTCGAATTCTTCCCTCTTTTGCTTTGCTGTCAGGCACAGGCGGTTAGACCGCCTGTCCAGGAGGTTAGACCGCCTGTCACAGAGAGGAACCAAAATCCACCTCGAGCTGCAAAACAACTTCTAGCACAATACAACTTGGAGAGTGGCTTCTATATATGATAAATGGAGTCCCTGCACACAATATAACCACACCCAAGTAGATCGAAGCGGAAGCACAATATTTTGCTAGAAATGAACAAGTGAGGCAATGCAAATGTAAAGGAGAGACACAAGATTTGTTTTACCGAAGTTCGGATCCACCACGTGTCTAGCACGAAGGATCCTACTCTCCATTGAGGAACTCTTTGGGCGGAGTCTTTTTCAACTCCTCCTACTCAAGTTGGGTCTCTTTCAACCACTCCTCATTTCCACTAGCTTGCTTCTTCCCTTGCGGAGGCGAAGCGCAACCTTCACAGACTTCCCGCTGCTCACCACACCTTGGGAGCTAGCCGGCGACGCCTAGCCGTCTAGGAGGATGAACCTCCAAGAGTAACAAATGCACTAATGGCTTTGTTGACGCGAATCACAAGTGCTCAAGCTATGGAATGCTCTTCTCAGCTCTCTATTGCTCACTGAAGTCACAAAGTTCAGACAAAGCTTACTCTCTCAACCCAACTCAAATATATGGCTTGAATCTCACAAATCTCACAAAGAGAGGTTGGGGAGAGCTTGGCTGCCTTCTCTGGTGTTCTTGGGCGTGTAGGATATCAAGGGAACCAGCAGCCACTCAAAGAGGGGCCAAGGGGTATAAATAAACAGCCATTTCTCAACTAGCCGTTGGACAGGCGGTTAGACCGACAGATGTTGATTTTTCTGGAAGATTTTCGGTTGGAGGTGATTTGTAGATCAAGGTGTAGAATTTTTGCACTTCAAAATTATTCCCATAAAGCTTGGATATGAGATATGCAGATGAACATTGATCCAAAGCTTAGATTTTTCCTTTCTTCACAAAACTTGGACATAAGATTTTAGATGATGAATAATCCAAATTTTCAGTTTCTCGGAAGAACATAGAATAATCTAAAGTGATTTCTCTTCTTGATACTTCCAAGAGATAAAGGATGATTATGGACTTGAGAGAAAATCTCACCATTTGTGACTAGCCATCAATCATTCAAAGAGAACTATAGTCACAACAGGGTCAATTGAGTCACAAAGACCAAGAACCAAATATTTTTCAAATTATCACATTTCCTACACATGCTAGTTGAGTTTTTTTTGCAAAAATTCTATCCTATGTCACACAGAGCATGCATCCATTCCAAATCAACGTTACTCATGGCATACTTAGCTCATACCTTACAAAAGTACCACATTCATGACTCTAGGTCAAGTTTTAAAGGAAGGCATCAACTAGATATCCATAAATAGATTGATATGAAACAATTATATACAAATGTACACACTAGCATGATAAGGTGGCCTAGATGCATGAGGATAAGAATGTAAAAGCATAAACACATACCTTTGCCTCTAGCCATCTGTTTTTGTGCATATTTAGAAATAGGGATTCAGCTAACTCTTTGCCCTTTTAGATTTTCTTTCTTGTGACATAAAGGTGAGAGATATCATATAGGTGCACAAAACATGAGACTACAAGTTCACTAGAAGAAATGTTAGTCCCACAAGTGACACAAGTTGTGAAATAGGCTCCCCCCTTAATTAGTGCAAGAGATATTGAATTTCTCAGTTTAGTTGCACTTTCATCCATTTATGAACATAGAGGAGTGCTATTCACAAAACTTGGTCAAGGCATATCGATAATTTGCCAACTGGATTTATGCCAAGGAATTCTTTACCATGTATGCATGATCATCAAATGAGAGCTACAGGTGTAACCAATTTAGAAGACAAGAGAAGCACACTTGAATAGGCACTTTTTGTTCATCTGGCCACAGCCGGCCTGACCGGCTGTCACAGGCCGTCTGACCGCCTGTGTCAGATTATATACAATTTGATGATCTTCCAATTTTCTTGTTCCAAATGTCAATAAACAAATCATGGTGTATATATTCTGTCATTAACAAGACATATGCTCTCATAGAGAGCCATTAAAAGCATCATATGGAAAGAGAGTAGATTTTGCATAAAAATTTCAGTCATTCTCACATGCCAAACAAATAAGAAATTAAAGATGTAAGCATGTTAATATAGGAATGATGGATCATATGACTCGACATTTAGCATTTGTTACCGAGATAGCATTGGATGTAAGATTTTGCACATAGAGGCTCGTCACTTGACCATTTGATCAAACATTGATTTCATATCTTCTAGTCAAGTGTCCAAAGCATCTCGATGGTCCTGCACGCTTAGCAAGAGTTCTTTGGTACCCAAACCTTGTTGGGTCCATAAAGGTTAGTCACAAGATGCTTAGGGATCCAAATGGTCCTTATGCTTGTTTGAGGTGAATCAATTTCTCTAGTAGCACAAGTACCAACTTTGTCTCTCCCAGGTCTATTGAAATCATATTGAATAAGATTTGACTTGAGAGTGTTACCATTTGGGCAATTTTTTTGGTCATGTGACCCCTTTGAAGACTAGTGTAGCATATTCTACATTTTACCTTCCTTGTCACTTTTACTTTATGAATTAATTGATCTTGCTTGTCTATGGGCTTATGTGTTGAAGGAGAAGCTTCTTTCTTGTTGCTGCCCTGATGAGGTTCACCCTGGCTTACAGGCGGTCTGACCGGCTGTGACAGCCGTTCTAACCGCCTGTCACTAGTGGCATCAACACTTGTGACATTTGGACACACGGCTATGAGATGTCCCTTCTCCTTGCAACCATAGCACACTCTCTTCTTGGATAAGCTTCTTTTCTTCTTAGAGAGTGTCTTTTCACCCTTGAGCTTGGTGGTGCATGAAAATGCATAATGCCCCAAGGTTGAGCAATGAGAGCATTTGATATGCTCTAGCTTGTTATTCTCTTCAACCTTGTTCTTGCTGATCTTGAGGTGTTGTTGAGGGGGTGAGCAAGGTGCGGTTGATCTCTCCTCAAGCTTGTTCACCATGTTATCACGGTTATCTTGAGAAGGTTGCACTTTGCTATTCCCATCCAACTCACTCAAACTTCCCTTGAGCACATTTACCTCTTGCAAAGTCTCTTGATTCTCTTGTGTAATGAGGTCATCACCAGTTTCTACAAATACATGCTCAATGCTAGATTGGCTTGCTTGTGTACAACATGAGTTAGAGCAAGATATAACATTATTGACAAGTGAGCATGTGCATTGGTGCGAGAGAGGTTTAATTGATTTTACCGAAGATAAAACAACCTCATGAGCTATGTCAAGTGTGGCATATAATTCTATAAGCTTCTCATGAGAGCACTCAAGTTCTTTGTAATTTGCTTGCAAAATCTTACACTCACTAGTAATCTTGTCAAGTTGAGCTATGAGCATCTCATTGGATTTTTCATAAAGAGCTACACAAGAAAGAGATTGAGTAGCACAAGTATAATCTTTCTCCAATGATTTATACTTATAGACCAAAGGGGCATAGTTTGCTTTGAGTAAACCAAGTTCTTTGGCCGAAGAGATTGATTCTTCAATCTTTTGAATTTCGCTCTTCTTTGACTTGATTCTCTTCTTTTTGCTCATCAAGCATAAATTAACTTCATCATGAGACGTATGATCTTCTGAGTATGATGGAGTTTGACTCGAATCTTGAGAATTGTCCATGACACACATGGACCCAGTTTCTCTGTTACAGGGGGTCTGACCGCCTGTTAAAGGGGGTCTGACCGCCTATTCCAGAGAAACCAAAACTTGATGTTTTTGGCCTTTTTCTTCATTGAGAGATATCACTTGAGGCTCACTGATGAATGTTGATGATGTTGAGCATTCCTCAAGTGATTCCTCCTTACTTTCTTCTTCATCATCACTATCAAGCTCATTGTATAGATCCTTGATCAACTCCCAATTGATGTGCGCATCTAAACTCCAAAGTCTATATACAAGCCCCTGCACATCATGACTCAAGGATCTCCACAAAAGGTTAGTAGCTTCAAAGTTGTGTTGCCAACATTCTAAGTCCTCTTTAGATAAAGTTGACATGTCAACATTAATTTCATTAAATTGAGAGGGCAAAATGCTAGCAACTACAACCTGCTCTCCAAGAGAACTCATGGTACTAAAAGTATCAAGAATATGAGCAGACCATGAAGAGTAGTTTGAGCCATCAAGAGCGAGAAGCTCAAATGTTACCTCACAAATCTCCGACATCTTTTCTCACGGCGGTTAAGCCAAGGAGTGAGACCTCGGCTCTGATACCAACTTGAAAGGACCGAGATGTCGCCTAGAGGGGGTGAATAGGCGTTACCAACAAATTCTTCGAATTCTTCCCTCTTTTGCTTTGCTATCAGGCACAGGCGGTTAGACCGCCTGTCCAGGAGGTTAGACCGCCTGTCCAGGAGGTTAGACCGCCTGTCACAGAGAGGAACCAAAATCCACCTCGAGCTGCAAAACAACTTCTAGCACAATACAACTTGGAGAGTGGCTTCTATATATGATAAATGGAGTCCCTGCCCACAATATAACCACACCCAAGTAGATCGAAGCGGATGCACAATATTTTGCTAGAAATGAACAAGTGAGGCAATGCAAATGTAAAGGAGAGACACAAGATTTGTTTTACCGAAGTTCGGATCCACTACGTGTCTAGCACGAAGGATCCTACTCTCCGTTGAGGAACTCTTTGGGCGGAGTCTTTTTCAACTCCTCCTACTCAAGTTGGGTCTCTTTCAACCACTCCTCACTTCCATTAGCTTGCTTCTTCCCTTGCGGAGGCGAAGCGCAACCTTCACAGACTTCCCGCTGCTCACCACACCTTGTGAGCTAGCCGGCGACGCCTAGCCGTCTAGGAGGATGAACTTCCAAGAGTAACAAATGCACCAATGGCTTTGTTGACGCGAATCGCAAGTGCTCAAGCTATGGAATGCTCTTCTCAGCTCTCTATTGCTCACTGAACTCACAAAGCTCACACAAAGCTTACTCTCTCAAGCCAACTCAAAGATATGGCTTGAATCTCACAAATCTCACAAAGAGAGGTTGGGGAGAGCTTGGCTGCCTTCTCTGGTGTTCTTGGGCGTGTAGGATATCAAGGGAACCAGCAGCCACTCAAAGAGGGGCCAAGGGGTATAAATAAACAGTCATTTCTCAACTAGCCGTTGGACAGGCGGTTAGACCGCCTGTGTTTGAAAAACTAGCTATTGCCCAACAGGAGGTCTGACCGCCTGTACAGGGGGTTAGACCGCCTATACCAGTCAGCACCCAAAACTCATAAAATGATTGTTAGTTCATCCCAAAGGTTGAACCAACCATAGTTAGCAGAGCTAGGATGTTTAGTACTCTCATTAAGTCACTCAAAGGCTATTCTCTCATAGGTTTCCTAAGAGCACTTTTGATATTCGTCAATAAGCAAATGTTGCATCCCTCTTGATAGTACGACATACCTATACTCAAGTTAACGAATAAATACATGAAATCCACTTGAGTTTGTTGATCTTCATCAATACCATACTTTGATCATTATTCACTTTGAGGGCTTCCAACATTGCTATCACACTTGAGCAAATCCAATCTTGAGCTAGTGACTTAAGATATTCCATTTTGCATGATTAACAATCCTTTAATTACAAGTCACTCCACTTTACCAATCATAACATATTTTGCTATTCAAAATGATACTCATTTGACCGTTGATCCCTCAGTGATCATCCATTGGCTTGACTCTTCACCTTAGCTAGGTTCTTCGCGGCCAAGTCGTCACTTTCCCTTCACCCTTGCCTCGTCCATCGATTTAAAGCGCTAGATAATCCCTTCACTATTCGGCCAACTAAGCTTCACATGAATGGCAATATACTATATGCATATGAGAATCGTCTTCATACACTTGTTCTTGATTGATAGAGAGTAAATCATATATTGCAAGCTTCCAATAATGAGACCATCAAATAGAATATAACCTCATGTCCTTGTATATTGAATGCATGAAGCCTTGCAATGTTTATTTGGCAATAAACTCATTCTTTGATAGATGATCCCTTCACTAATCAATCAAGCCTCTCAATTGTTCTAGAGACTTGCCGAGATATATCTTTATCATGAAATCCATCTCTATGTGTAATTTAATCCTTGCTTGACATTGTGTTCATAATATCATCACGGGATCATATAATTGCTTGCTTTCCAACATTGTGAGCCATTTAACTTAGTATTCAACATATGAGACAATATTTGCAATATAGATGTGACAAACTCAACTTGCTCACAATCTTAGATAAACACATTAGACATTTAATCGTATTGTCATCAATTCACCAAAATACACTTAGGGGCCTAGATGCACTTTCACTAATGCGGGAGGCTTGGCGTCGGCTTGTTTAGCTATCCCCAGCACGACCGGTCAGACCACCTCTATGGCTGGTCTAACCACCACAGTTGGTTTGACCGCCTGTATGGCCAGTGAGACCGCCTCTGTTCCACAAACAAACAACATAGCACTTACACCAGAAACTCCCACTCCATTAGATATGATTCTGAATTCAGCCTATCCTGGTCATGCTGGAGCTATGGCTTCTGCTAGTGCTATGCATAGCACGAGTGTACACGTTCACCAAATCTTATTCCTAATGACGTGTTTGATGCTCATACACTTATGCAAGCTAGAAAATCGCCTTATTTAAATTCCATGAATTTAATTCATTCAGCAGCACCACGAGAACCTGCTTTGGCTGAGCTTGTTAGATTTGAGGATGAAATAGTTGCGGCAATGAAAAATAAGCTTGGAATTGACTTAGGTGTTTCTATGTTATAATGATAATTCTGATGGTGTTCCTTATCCTGTTGGTTGGCGCTTACCTGAATTTATCAAATTTAGCGGGGATGATGAGCGTAGCACTGGGGAACACATTAGTTAGTACATAACTCAATTAGGTGAAGCAGGGCAATACAATGCTTTGAGAGTGTGTCTGTTTTCTTTGTCTCTCATTAGAACTGTTTTTGCTTGGTTTTCTTCATTGGGCTCTAGTTCTATTGTTTCTTGAGAACAACTGGAGCATAAGTTTCATTATCACTTTTGTAGTGGTACGTTCCAGCGTAAGTTGTTAAATTTTTTTTTTAGCATCTTAGCATCGGTTAGGCAAGGCAAAGATGAAACTGTTTGTGCTTATGTTAAAAGATTTAAGAAAGTTAGAAACCATTGCTTTTATTTTTCACTTTCAGATGTGGATCTCGCTGACTTGTGCTTTAGAGGCTTGAGATCAAATATTAGAGAGAGAAAAGATGGCAATGAATATTTTACAGTCTCTCAAATGCAAGGGCTTTAGTCGTAGAGAGTTAGGCCACTAAAGAAAAGGAGAGTTTTAAATCTCGTCGGTCTAATATGCATGCGATTGATTATGATTCCAATGTTTCAACCGATGATGATAATGATGTTTATATTGCTGAATTTACATGGCCCTCTAAGATTAAAGCTTATTCTTGTTCATCTCTTAAGTCGGTCCATAAGAGTTGGCAAGAAGAAGTGAAGTTTACTTTTGACGTGTCCAAATGTGATTGTATCTTTGATGAATTACATAGACTTGGATACTTTAAAATATCTCATGTCATACCTCCCTTGGAAGAGTTAAAGAAGTGTACATATTGTAAGTTTCATAATTCTTTTTCGCATGGTACAAATGATTGTAATGTCTTCCGTCGGTAGGTTCAATCAGCCATAAGTGAAGGTTGTTTGGCGTTTCATGAGATGCAAGTTGAAAAGACTCCTTTCGAAGTCAATACAATGGAGTTGCAGCAACTCAAGGTTTTGGATCAGCCACATCAAGCTGATTCTACCAAGGAAAAGAATGTGGTGGTATGAGAAGAGGGGCCTACCTTGGTTGGGAAGGAGTCGGTACGTGAGGTGACTTATGAAAAACTTCCGATGAAAAAGAGTCATTCAAAGTCACTATCAGGTCCTCTGGACAAAGGGGGCAAAATTCGGTCGTTGCACCTGAGTCGTAGTCGTCTGAGTCTGTATCGCTACTGTGGTCAGACCGGCTGGGCTTGGCGGTTAGATTGGCCCGCCCCATGGTCACCCAAAGATGCTGAAACCAAAGCAACCTGATATGGTACTTGGAAGCTTAATGTGGCAAAAGATCAGGAGTCTCAGAAGCCCAAAGTCACATTTGATATGCTTTTCGACAAATACTCCAAACAAAAGCCCGTTCTAAGTGATCGACCGCTAAAAAAAGAATGAGATCACCTACTCAGCATTAAAGTCCATCATCTCCTTCTAATACAAAGTTGAGTCCGATATGAGATGAGATGATAATGGTGTAATGTGGGTGCCATGTCATTTAGCGGTGCAGCCTTCTTTTCATCCTAGATGGGAAGGCCCAAGAAGACATGTGTTGGACGGTCTTTACGACCTATTCATGACCGTTTGGCGCCTTGTTAATCTGGTAGTGGGCACTAGGCACATGTAGTCAAATAGCCTGTCACTATCATCTAGACTACCTGTCTCGGGTGCAATGGACATCTCCTCTATGGAAGGTATATCGACTCAAGAAGAGGGGGAGATGCAGGATATGAAGGTGGATTCAGAGAGGACTACTGAGTTTGATATCATTCAGGTCAGAACTATGGATGTGCTAATCAAGAAAAGACTGGCCAAGAAGTCCACCTGTGATTGGAAAGTTGTTGATGATCATGGGGCTAATTCTGGTTGGTCCCATCATTTTCTTGAAGGGTTAACTTGCTAGAGGAAAGAACTTGGCGAGAAAGGTCACAACACATTTTTCCATGTATCGATAGCTTCTCCTCCCTCGTAGAACCATTGTTGTGCCTTCCCCAGAAGAGAGAAAGGAAACAGTCTAAGATCGATAGTATCTTGAGTACGTTCTTGATGACAATGGTTGAAAGAAGGTTCAGAAATCGCTAAAGATGAGCGCTGGCATGCTCATGTGGCAGTCCCCAGAATGGACTTTCCTGCACCACATTACTAAGGCTGGTCTTCAGCTCAAATCCCACATTTCTAATATTCCCTTTCGGGCCAAGGGTCACATTGTCAGTGGTAGGAACAGAGTATTCATGAAAAGATTTATCAGCAGCCATTTGATTAGGTGCTTCAGAGACTATTTCCTCTTCTTGTGGAATAGGAGCTAAAGAAGGTGTGGCTTTTGAAGCAAGAACCTTCCTTAAAAGCTGCTCAGGATCTGCGTCGAAATTTTCCCGTAGAGAGAAACCACTCATGCACTACCCGGCTCTTCACCAAAAAATAGGAGAAAAACAGAAAGAGTAATATTAACCAATTTTTGATCAATTGACTCACTCCTTGGATAATTTCGTATATGCACCTAGTAGTATTAAAAAAATTAAAGGGTTCCCCGACATCGGCGCTAGGCTCTAGCAAATAACATCAAGAGACGATCATGGTTTAATGATATAGCTTACTTAAAATATTAAACACGGCGACCACAAATTTATCCACAAGCACAAAGATATACCATTGTAGCATTTCAACTAGGAGTAAATCAGGTTATCCTTATTTATTTTTATCCCATGAGACTCATGTTATTTAAGAAAACTATCCTATACATATACAAATTGTCCAACTCATAGGTCATAGTCAACTGATCATACAATAGGAATAAATTGTCACAAAAAATAAGGTAATAATATTACTCAACATAGTGGTAGACAAAGATAAACATATAATAATAATAATAATTAAAACCATAGCCTAAACCACCTCACAAAAGAATAAGATAAACTAGAACTGGGATTGCCATCGGAGCAAATCTAGAATGTCCTTGTATATTATCGAATTTGAAAGGATAAATAAATCATATGGTTAAATCAGTATTTAAAGTCATATCATAAAGGGAAAATATCCAATACATACTCATGGCCCAAATATTCAGAGCCCCTATTCTAAAATCTAGCAGGGAGAAAATGCCCTTAGATATTATCAACTATGTTTGTGACAACTTGTTGTCTTCCTCTCATAACATTTAGATAATGCAAATATCTGAAAGAATTCTTATATCCATACACCACGCCTACATACCGGAAAACTGTTCTACTCCCACCCTACTGATGGTCAAGTTCAAGACTAGAAACAAGCATAAAGCACTCTAGAGCAATATAATAGCATAGATGGCTGATCTAAGCATATACCAAATATTTTTTTTTGAGTCAAAGCATATAACAAATATAAATTATGATAGCAAAAGATATGAAGATATATACTATAAGTATAGCACAAACTTCATATAGCATCTCTGAAGAATTGCTAAAGATCTGACAAAAAAGGATACAAAGTCAATACCCAAGATCGATGATGATCCTGAAGAACAATTTGATCAAGTTGATGAACTAGACTTGGCTCCTCTAATCCTAGAACTAGAGCTAATTGGAAATAGAGAGGTTTCTGGCTGGCTCCAGATATCTGAATGCCTTAGTTGATGAATGAATGAGACAGGGGATCTGCCTCTGCTTATATAGGCCTCCAAGGTCGGTTTGGGTGCCTCCAAATATGGTAGCAAGCGTTAGTAACATAAGTCCAGTCTCAGTGGGGGTGTCATGGGTAATAAATGGGGTGTCATGTAGGCAATTTTGGTGACTTGGCACTGGATTTATGAAGAAAGAGAAGAAAGCAGTGTCATCACCATGACACTCTTGTTCCCCAGTTACCGAGACAACTTGTGTCTTGCATGTCATCTAGGAAACAACAATAGATGAAACTATGCATTGAGAGTGGGGTGTTTCATCCTAGTTTCAAGTATTATTAGATGAAGTGTCACTCTAGGTAATAGCGTCCATGAAACCTCCATTGAGACTGGCCTAAGCAACTACCATTCCACCGTCTCACCAAAGAGGAGCTCGTGTCGCCTTACAGGTGGACCAGCCGAGCCCAGTGGACCGGCCGGTCCACTGGCGCCGTCTCCTGGCCACTGCCTTCGTGTGGTGAGTTGTGGGTTGGATTCTTGGGCCTTCTATGTTGACAGTAGCCTCTGTTGGACTTGAATTGTGAGGCTCTCTATTAACTTGAGCATATCCAGGATGGAATATTCTTTATTCTTTAATGCTCCTTTTCATCGATTTTCACTCTAAGTTTCTGAAATAATGCAAAGACAAAATACAAGTGGAACCAAGTCATACTAAACAAAATATGATAGTACAGTAGTATTTTTATTGAGATGTTGACGGGAATATTTAGCAATTAAGGACTGTCAACATACCTCAAAAAGGGATGAGAGGGGAGTTCAACGGCAACCTGCACTACTATTATGAAAACAGCCGAATATGGTAGACTACAAAGGACAGACAAGGCTGTTATCACCTGCCACCTACCACAACGATACCATGGAGTGGAATACAACCCAAGGTGACTATCCAGCATATGCACCATGCTTAAGCTATCAATGCAAGACACTGACTTCCACCTCATGTTAAGGCAAGAAGAAACCCCAAATGAGCAGGCTTGCTAACTCACGCATACAATGGATCCCACAGGTCAAAGATAACCAATGGACAAATTACTAAAAGTAAAGAGAAGGAATAGTGAGGCATTGAATGTAGACGAGGAACTTACTCCAAGAAGCTTCATTGCTCTAAGGTGGATACATAGTTGGAGTTGAGCCGACAAACCCGGCTCACCTCCCCCTTTAGAGTAGAACCGACAATCTGGCTGTCCTCCCAGCTTGACTCCCACGCAAGCCCTCATCTCACACTTTCCCTATTCTACAACTAAAGTGGAGCAATGTTGGTGTCCTTTAGCTATACCTTTCTACTCTTGTTTATCTTCAATAATGGCATGAATTTGACATCTGAACCATTGACCATACTTGATTATTGGGTCATATTTGCATGTGCATATGTTTTTGGAGGAATTGTGATTTTGCAGGATTTTTGGCTAATTTTGAGTACAAAACAATGAAATCCACAAGCCCAAGGACCCAAGGCTCATTCAAAGTCCACACCTGAAGATCCAAGACCCTCAAGAGGCCCAAGACACAAGCCCAACCAATATTACTTCAGGATCAAGGCGAAGCAATTGAAGATTAAGGAAAGATTTACCCCTTCATCCTTATCTCGTAGATATCCTAAAGAAAACATCGTCAAATGCCTAACATCAGAGAAAGACGCGGATTCCAAAAGACGTGAGAAGACTCTCAGAGAAAAGGGAAGGCGATCCGGGCCTGGAACAGGCCAGGCCAGTCAGCCCATAGGCCCCTAGCTGGCCGGCCTAGGCCCCTCTAGCCGCGGTCGAGCCCCCCTTTGACCTAGGGTATCTTGCCTATAAAAGGGGTCTGCATTCCCACGTACAAGGAGAGTTGACATTCGCAGCAGCCACCAAGGAGCAGAGGAGTAGAGAGACACCTTTTGGAGAGTCGAGGGTCGTTGCTAGTTGTCTAGGGTTCGCCCTAGCCGACGTGGAAACCTTGCACGGGTCTCCCACATCGGAGTACAGGAGCTTAGATCAGGAGTAGTCCATGGTTGGGATCTTGTGATATACTATCATTTGTGGTGAAGGAGTTTGTGTTTCCGAATTTCTTACGATCAAGTATCTAAACGGTTGGCGCTGGGGAGTGCCTCTTCTATTGATTTCATTCGATCTTTGATGTGCTTATTTTAGGTCTAGGGGTGACTAGGGCTTCATACCGGACTTATCAAAGAGCGTTCGACACTACTGCGTGCCTTGAAACTACAACGCCGAAGGGGATAGTGCTGTGACAGGGTGTATCCTTGTGTAAGGTTGGGGTTTTGGGAGTCAATTTGGAGGTCATGATTTAAAAATGCTTTTTATTGAGATTCGCATCTATCTTCGCTCTATCTAGCTTGAACTACGACTATGCATTGATCTAGGTGATCTAGATTGGTTGTCTCTATCTCTTTCTCGCTACCTTGTATGCTTGGTTGACTCCACTAGATTAGATTCGATTTCCATTGACTTGATCTTTCATTAAAGTAAAGGATTTCATGGATCTTGGATTGTTTCTTTGTCTTTGGTTCTACGGATTGATAAACCTTGGGGGGTTACTCAAGGGAAAGAGCTACAACGTCCTGCGCGCTTACGGTTAACAATTGGTGTATCTAAAGGGCGTCAACAAGCAACTACATCTTGGACCCTTCTTTTCTCCAATGAATGGTGTCTTTAAATGGAGGTGGAGGCAGCCTATTATAGGCTATCAAGGGCGATATGCAACATCACGGTTAGATTGTTTGGGAGTGTGTTTCTCTCTCCAATGATCAATGGCATGCCATCGGGCGAAGTGGTGAGCGACCCGGCCGGCCTTCCATTCCTTCCGAGCTCTAACTCCATCTCCTTCCACTTAGGGTTGCAACCCAAGTGTTTCAGGGTCAATTGGTGAGTTCGCAAGGACCTAGTTCAAAGGGCGAAGACTTCCGGGAAGGTGCCAGGCCAGCCAGCCTAGTTCTGGCCGGCCGGCCTTGTCCTGGTTTGGCGGCCGCTACTTGGCCGGCCGGCCAGCTAGTCAGGGTTGCGCCGATAATCTTCCCGGAGGCATAACTTTTCCGTCCGGACTCTGAATTGACTGATCCAATTGTCCTTTTTATCATCTCGGAGAGCTCTTCAACATGGATCTATCAAATATATGATTTGAGTAATTTTTGCACCATGTCGAAGCACCTTTTGTATGGCCTCATTTTTTCTTCACCAATAAGGGTATTTGTGCACCATTTACATGTATTCCTTGCAAAACATGTTAGGATACAAAACTCATGGAACTGATTTGTATAAATAATAATATATTCTTGCATCACTCATAGTTCCATCGTTATTTCCATGATTGATGGCTAAGAGTGGCATATAATAGCCGTCAACAGTGGTGATCTTGGTGAGCTTACAAGAAGATTTTATGAAGCCCAAGAAGGTGTAAATGGCATTGGAATCCGCCATCCCATAGTGGGGAATGGATATCCACTAGAAAGCACTTGGTCCTTGCGCAGATCAAGGGGAAGCTATACCCTTGCGCAGGTGCTCTAACAAGTACTAGGGGAGAGTTACCGACTCTTTGGTACTTCAAGAAAAAAAATGGTCTATTATTCTTCTCTTTACATGTTTGCAAGTTTACTTTCAAGCATTTCAATTCCTAAACTTGTCGTGTTTGATTAGGATTGGACCTAGGTTGCTAAACTCTTTTACCGACTAGATAGTTTCGCTAGCACCTTTCTAGGCATATGGGGTGATTGGCTTGTTGCATAGGGTTGTTTTATTGCATAAATTTTTGTAGAAGCCTAATTCACCCCACCTCCTCTTAGGCATCTTGATCCTTTCACTTTAGTAGTTAGTTTATTTGCTATAGTTGATCTATGGGATCTCTAGTCTACTCGTTTTGGGTTTCCTCTAGCCTTGCCGGGCGGCGGAAGTCCGTGTCTTGATAGCATGCGCGTGGTGCCTGAGCTACATAGTCACCTTCGGTTGTGTTCCATCCTACAATTCCTGTAGTAGGCGGTAAGTGGTGACAGCCCTGTTCTAGTCCACCACGTTCGGGTGTTTTCATAGCAGTAGTTGCATGTTGCCGTTGGGTCGTCCTCTCATCGCTTTTTGAGGCCCTTCGTCTTCCAACCGTAGAAACAGATCAGAGTAGTGATTAGCTAGTTTTTAGAGCAACGGATATGTTATTTGGAGTTAGGTTCTTTTCTCGTCTTCTTTCTCTTGGTGGAGGCCGGCTGAATAGTTCTAGGCTGATCCTAGGTTTCACTCCCCTACTGAAAAGCTACATCGGACTCTTTGCACTTGCGAAGTAACCCATAAAGGCTAAAAAGTGTCAATAGTCCTCAAACCAAATCTTCGCCAACACATGCATGCCCTTGCACGTTCATTTTTTCTGCCAACGTTGGTCAAAGCAACGGCAGCAAAAAGGCTCGCCAAATATTTGGCTCGCCCATCATTTAGGTTGGTAGGATTGGGCTAAATCCAAACTCATCGTAAAACCAAATCCGAGGAGGTGAGTGACCATAGTTCTCATTTATAACCCCTTCCTATGAGGATAATGTTTGTTTAGAAGTTTAGGAGCTATCAACGGATTTTAGATGTTGCATATTGCTGTTACGTAGAGGTTAAAGTTAATCCGTTATAAAAAAACACTTCCAACAATGTTTTTTTTTTTGCTTTTTTAGATATACCAATCTATTAGAGATAAAATTGTCAACAAAAAAAATCAATTGTCTAATTTTCTTTTTATTGTGACTAAATAAACTGTTTTTATCTTCCCATTTACGCTAAGATAGTTTAGCCATGCCCTGGTGTCAAAGAAAGATCTTAATTCGTGCAGTACTTTCAATTTTCGTAGAAGTTTATTAATATTCAGGACATCACAATGAATCAAGCAAGGTACTCGAACCATTTCACTTTTCAAAACGACAAAAAAATAGATCTACTTTTTTAAAAAGAAAATGTTGGATGGGTGAAAGTTGTTGACGCAAACAAACTAGTTTAGAATCAACCAATCGGATAGAGCCAGCATATTAACACTCAGATAAATAACAACAGCAACGAGGCAACGACGCCTCGCAAGAACTTTCAGTGCTCTACAACGAGGCAACTAGTAATAAGCTACCGAGGTCCTTGGCACCGGCTCCAATCCATTCAAGGGCTTCTTGCTCAACATTGGCTGACAGCTGCGCGCTTGTCACCTTCTCCTCCCCGAGAAGTCTGGCATAACGTTCCAACCAGAGATGCCAAACTATTAGCACGAACAGAGTGTCCAACGCCTTCCTTTTATCCTCGGGTAACAAAGAACGCAAGTGCTCCCACCAAACGTCGACAGATGGAATGGCTGGCGGTAATACGATTGGCATGCCAACCCAGGATAGGATACTCCACCAGACTTCCTTGGCGAAGGAGCAGTTAAACGCGATATGAGCTGCCAATTCCGGGTCTCGGTTGCAGAGAAGGCATTCTTTGTGGCTTTGCACCATGTGTTTCACCTTGAGAGGAGCCCAACATTCCCATGGGAGTTTGGCTTTCGCGCAAGAAGAACCCATGTCTCCTTGGAAGATCACTCGGAGAGCAGAGTTAGCACAGTATGCGCCCGGCATGTTCCACTGTGACAAGAAGGCGTCGTCGAGGACATCGTCGTGCTGTAAGGACCTGGCAATGTCCTGGCTCCACCTCTTGTTTGCTGGAAGAGCCATTGCGTTGCTGCCTCTGACCGAATCCCTGGCACAATTCCAGAGGTTGGGCAGAGGCAAGCTTGCCCAAACTCCTCGTAGCCAGTTGACAATCCAGAACTTGCAGCAAGCGAGTTGAAGCTTGAGCGCTGAGGCCAAGGAATCTAGAGGACCACTGGATTTGCCGGATCTAAGTGCTTGTGCGTATAGCTCCAGCGCTTCATTCATGACCTTGGTGTGCAATAGCTTCTGTCCTCTTATCATGCGTGGAGGATGCATTGCCGCCAGGTCATCATAGTCCGCGGCCGTTGCTGGCAAAAACCTTGCCTTGCTGAACCAGTGATTTGGAGCTACGCGTGGATCGTAACCAGCGGCCGCCAGTAGGAGGAGGCCAATGCGATCTGCCTCCAACTCCCTCCTGCATGGTCACATCGAATTCAGAATCATCACTACATACTTATATTGCAGCTTCTAATACTAGTGGATTAACATGCAATACTTTGTTTTTGTCACCTTAAGTAGTGGGGCCGCATATAGAGGGCCTCCCACGCCTCCCACGCGATCTTGTCTCCCGGCACGTCGAGGAGCTCCTCGGTGAAGTTGAGGAGGACGCTAACACACGCCCTCTTCTTAAGTTGCTCCATGGCGTGCCCAGCGATCACATGAGCAACCTCGTGCCCGAGTATGGTGGCCACGTCGGCATCCTTCCAGTTGAGATATAGGGACCCGATGGAGACCCTGATCTCACCGTCGTACCGGCTGTACGCGTGGATGCGCCAGTCCTTGTTCACGTCCACCTTCCAGTTGATCTTCTTCAATTGACGGCGCCGGATTCTCGCCCAAAGCCTTGGGTGCCTGGCAAAAGTTTTCTCATCGGATGCCGCGGCAATGAGATCGGCGGCCATGCGGCGCAGCCGGAGCGTGTGGGGATGGTTCGGAGGGAGGGTGGACGGCTCGTCCTCTCTGACGACGCCAGCGTAGCCAGCGTGCAAGGCTAGGGCATCAAGGTTGGGTTTGATACCCAGTAATAACCTGGGGATGAACTCGAAAGCGACGGCGCCGATGGAAACAGCAGCCGCGGCAGATCGGGGCAGCGCTTTCCTGATGCTGTGCCAGCGAGGAGGAGACTGCGGAGGAGTCGTCGAGCTATCGACGAGATGACGGCGGGAAAGCAACTTCTCTGAAATTCTCATGTTTAATTTTATCCTTCACAATTGATTCTCTCCGTCGACGCCAGCGCCGGCCGCCAGCGTGCAAGGATAGGGCATCAAGGCGTGCCATGTATACGTAATTACTAATACGTGCGTGTACTCTGTACATGGACGTGCAATTAATGGACAGCAATCAAACTCGGCCGGACAAAAGTCCTCTCAAATTTGGACTCAGCAAAATAAAAGTTATTCTAAAGTAAAGAAGGAGCAGAACGAAATCAATTCAAAGTCGACAGCAAACAAATAAATGGCTGAAAAGAATATCCAAATCGAGCTTCATACCATCGACGCCATGACAGGACAGACACCGACCTCGGTATATATGTGCCCTCTCCCTCCATATTCATGCTCCAATGTTGCCAACACTAGCTAGAGCACCAGGGATGAGACAGTTGGAAAAATAGGCAATTATAAGTTTTATTTCTGTGGGTGTAGAGTCCTGACGGACTAAACAACCCTGGCGGACCACCCTGTGGGCCGGCCCACGTACAAGACTTGACGCACAAGACAAGGATTAGTCCTAGTCGGTTTGGATAAACTGTATTAGGGAATTAGAGATTAACTTGTACAAGTCTCCTAGTCCTATACGGTCTCCATGTAACCCTGCCCTCCGGCATATATAAGGGGAGGCAGGGACCCCCTTCAAAGCATCGCTTTACACCAGATCAATACAAGATACACCATACAGGACGTAGGGTATTACGCACATTGCGGCCTGAACCTGTCTAAATTGTCTCTTGTCACCTTCGGCTCTAGATTCTCGACGACTTCTCCCTAAATCCTCCTCTCGGGGCACCCCCTCGAGAACGTTGTCAGTATAATTCGCCGACACTTTGGCGACGTCCGTGGGATCTACTCGTCGAGAACTCGCTAAAGAGTCGATGGCCTCGTTCAGCGCCTCCATCGTCACCAAGTTCGAGGCAGGCACCACCTTCGTCTTCGGCTCCTGGCTTTGCATCGCAAACCAGGAAGGCGAGCTTCAACACCAACCGCGCGACGTGGTGGCTGCACCAGCTTCGCCACCTGCGCAAACCACTCCGCGAGGATCTCGGAAAACCTTAAATTCCGACACGATCTCTGGATCGTATCCTACTCGGAGGAGTACATGGCGCCCGAAGCAGATTCAAACTCGGGCCGACCACGTCAACTCGACCCCTGTCAAGCGGCAGGATCAAGCCACGCGTCCACGACTCCCTGGCGGACTCCAGATCACCTCTGACTTCTGCCAGGGTTCAACGATCAGGACCGTGACAACAACCCCACGGGCACCCAGGAACTCTGGTTTCGATTCCCGTGGGTCGAAGACTCCACCGCGTGGATCGCGCGCACCTCAGTTTCCCTTCGGGATAACGAACTCGGCCGCGATCTACCAGAAGCATCTGAAGAGGAAGTTTCGACAACCTCGCCGGGCCACCTCGGATCTTGTCATGACCACAACTCCCTCGGGGGTTATCGTTCATTGGCCTGACATGGGTCCCGAGGTAGCTCTCCACGAAGCAAACGTACCCTCCACGGTACGGGACATTCTACCTCTGCTTCCCTTTCTGGAAGGCAGAGAACTTCCTGTTACCATGAGTAACAGAAAAACTGGGCCTAACAACCCCGGTCGCCAGTCCTGTGTCATCCTCAATGATCACAGCGACGATGAAGTTGTCTCCGACGACGCTTCAACTGTTGATGGAGAGACCGATGCAGACCGAGAACTCCGTGTCGAGCGCAACCGCAATCGTGCCCTCTGACGTTGCTTCATTCAGAGGAAAAACCTCAGTGCTGAGTTCAACAAGGAAGGCATCTTCAACTCCCCTATGGCCAACATCATGTTCGGGGTCAGCGTCTTCGAAGGGTTCCAATCTACCCCTGATATCGACCTCGCCAAAGCCCGCCTAGAAGCCGTAGCAGCCATGGTTGATCGCTTGGACGGAGGCCGCTTCGCCACCAAAAGCAAGAGTTCTTCACGCCACCAAGCACCGTCAGCTAGGCGTCAGAGCAGCCATCATGGCATCTCCGCCGCAAGATCAAAGGACACGGCCAGGCCCCGCGAGGAGCCCCGCCGTCCTCGCGAGGAACCCCCCAAGTCCAAACATCGCGAAGAACCCCGTCCGGCTCGTTTTCACATCACCCAGAATGATGCCCGCAATGAAATCATTCGGATCCGGGAAGGAAGAGCTGCCATCCAGACCGTTCGCGCCGCTCAGTCTCCACAGCAAAGAAGGGAAGAATTCAACAAACTTCTCAAGAAGCGCTGCCCCTACCATTTGGATAGCAAGCACACCATGGGCGATTGCACGCTCCTTCGGGAAACGTTCAGCACGCCCACCAAGAAACAGAAAACGGATAGAGACGCAAGCCATCAAGCCCGTGGATACAGCTGCCACGAAGACAGTTGATCTCCAGACAAGAGATCCAACGAAGACGGCGGTGCTTGGCTCCATCCTTACTCCAGCGCAAAGCGCGCTCGTCAACTTCCTGCGGGCCCAAGCCGGGTTCTTTTCTCAGTAAGAACTCGGACCATTGCGCCAGCTGAGTTCTTATTTCAATAAAGAACTCAGACCGTGACGCTAGCCGAGTACTTTTTTTAGCAAAGTACTCGGACATCTTTGCTACACAGCTTCCCGACATGCCTGGAGTCCCCAGAGAGTTGATCAAGAACAAGCTGGGTTGTTTCGGCAACACATGCATTGATTGCTTCGGCACCACATGAACCGATTGCTCCGGCATCCAGGGTTCTTCTGTAACATTGCTCCGGCAATACATGAACTGGTTGCTTCGGCATCCTGAGTTCTTCTACAACATTGCTCCGGCAATACATGAACTGGTTGCTTCGGCATCATAAGTTCTTTTGTACCGTTGTTTCGGCAACGAGATATACTTCAATAAATTTCCCTTTACTGGGTTGTTTATTTTGTCTTTGTGACATTATCCAAAACTTCCGTGTTTTTTCTAGACTCGGAAAGTTTCCTCTTCACGCATTCGGAGCCCATAAATGAGGTCTATCCGGGTTCCTTCGGGGCCGAGAACGGATCTGTTCCTCCAGTTTCGCTACTTCGCGATGATTTCCAGCTTAAAGCTGCCGCTCCGTGGGTCTTACTGAGTTCTTGCTTTGGCAAAACACATACAGTTTGCTCCCAAGTATCCTCCTGGGATACATTTTAAAAAAATATAGCTTAGGCTATAAGAAATCTCCCTGGGTTCCTTCGGGTCCTTAACAGGGCTGTTTTTCAACAGTTAAAATTTACGCAATGTATATTTTGACTAAGTCCTGGTCATTGACACAGAGACGGCCAAGGGTTCTTAGAAATTCTTGGATTTTTTCTTCAAAACTTCTGTGGTCTTTCTAGACTCGGACAATTTTCTTTTCATGCACTCGGAGCGCATAAACAAGGTCTGTCCGGGTTCCTTCGGGGCCGATAACGGATCTGTTCCTCCAATTTCGCTACTTCGCGATAACTTTCAGCTTAAAGCTGCCGCTCCGTGGGTCTTACTGGGTTCTTGCTTCGGCAAACCACATACAGTTTGTTCCCAAGTATCCTCCCGGGGTACACTCTAAAAGATAGCTTATGCTATACGAAATCTCCTTGGGTTCCCTCGGGTCCTTAACAGGGCTGTTTTTCAACAGTTGAAATCTACGCAATGTACATTTTGACTAAGTCCTGGTCATTGACACAGAGACAACCCAAGGAGTCTTAGAAATTCTTAGATTTTTTCTTCAAGCATGGAATTATTATATTTCATTGCATAACATTTATATTACAAGAATATTTGTTCAATTTACAATCTAAGGCTCTGAGCAATTGCCTTGGCAACTGGCTCGGCCTCTTGTTTCAGGTCCCTGAAGGCGGCTTCAGTACAATTTGGCTCTGCGCCTTCTACAAGCTTGCCTATATCTACTTCAGGGTACCTAGATCTAAATACAGCAAGGACATGCACAAGACAGGCTTTGGATGATCTCTTGATATACGCCTTCAACTATCGAGGCATGGCCTTCAGGCGCTCCAGAAATGATTGCGGAGCTGAAGGGTCTTCAGGAACCAGGGCCTTCACCACTGGGTTCGCTGCCTTCTCTAGCAACAAAATCCGCTTCAGGGCTTCGGCCAGGTCATCGTCCGACTTCTTCATCTGCCGTATGGTTTCTTCAAGCTCCGACATTCTCCTGGTCGTCTGCTCAAGCTTCTCGTCCAGCGCCTTCTTGTCAGCAAGATTCTTCTGCGACTGGACGAGTTCTTTGGATAGCTGATTCCTTTCTTCGCGAGCATCTTCAAGGTCCTTGGCAAGCTTCTTTTGCTGCTCAATGACTTGAATCAACTGCGCATCAGCATCCCTGCGTTGTTCGACTGCAACTCTGAGCTGCTCCTTGATGATATCATGCTCTTCAGAGAGAGTCTTCAACGCCTCTTCATGACGGTTGGCCAAATTTGACCAATCCATCATCTTGCTCTGGGCTGTCGTAAGCTGTTGTTGCACCCCTGCTCACACAAGAAAATGATAGAGTTGTTAGATTACACATACAAATGATACCTCATTACAAGACTTCGGCTGTGACAGAGTACCTTTGAGCTCTGTCTTCGCCGCGTTGAGTTTCTTCTTCATGTCCTCCTTTTCCATGACTAATTCCTTGGTGCGCAGAATGCAAGGTGCGGATCATGTTGGCATCTTCCGCCTCCTGAAGTTTACGGTCTTCACGTTCGCGCTCCAGCTCCTTTTGAAGGCGGTCCGCCTTGGCGTGCATCAAGGAGATGTTGTGAATATACTCTGTTTTCTTCCTTAATGCTTCGCCGACGGCCTGCAGGAATATTGTTTTGAGATACATATTCAAATGGACAACAAGAACTGGGTTGTTTCTAATACCTCGAAGTAGGCCATTGCCCTCTCAGCATGGTATAATCCCCTGTCGATGTGCTCTTCATCCTCTGCCGCATCCAAGATGTACTCGAAGGCCTGCGGATTCGGATTTAGCATTGGATCGTAGCTCCCGATGCGGAAGCTACCGATCTCCCCTTCAGCACCAGTACCCCTGGGTACTCTGGGGATTTCTTCAATAGTTTGCTCTTGGGTTGATGCTTCGGCTTGTTTACCCCTTGAGCACTCTGCTTCTGTAACTGCTTCTGCCCCGACTTGGGATGTCTCCATTACACTCGGAGGCTCAACAGTGTTCTGATCACAGCGTTCTACTTCAGTTTCTTCAATCACTGCCTGTGTGACCAGTTGTTCGACGTCTGCCAGCACCTCAGCGATTGTTTCTTCAACTTGTGCTTCTTTTGGTACTGGCAGGCTTGATGGCACGGCTGCTTGAACCTCTGGCAGGGTTGTTTCTGGCATCACCCTGGGTTCTCCAGGCGCTATGGCCTCTGGTTCCACAGCCGCATGGTCAACTGGGGGCTCTTCCCTGGTTGTTGCTGGCATTTCTTCCACTCTGGAAAAATAACTTAATCAGTCAACATAGAATGTTACGAAGGTATATTTTGTCACGCAAGACAAGATACTTACATGGCGGACGGCCGCATTGGGATCTCCGGCTCTCCCAAAGTGAATTCCTCTTCAGCTTCCTGCTCTGGCACCGATGGTCCAGCTGGACAGGGTTCTTCAACCACTGGTATTGTCCTTATGAAGGGCGCGGAGACAGGGTTGAAGATGTTGTGAATAATTTCCTCTTCTGACAGAGGATTCTGGGCACCGCCGCTTTGTTGTGATCGGCTGGTTCCGATCTCACCGATGGATATCCCCACAGAAGCTGGCATCTTTGGTTGTGGGGATATCTTCGCTCTTTCCTCTGGGATGGCCCTGGCCCGGGGCTTAGGTAGGGTCCATGCTTTCTTGGGCACAGGTCCCATCGGCTCTGTTGATGCGGCCCTCTTGGACCTTTCACCTCCCTTGGAGGTTGCCCCTGCCTTGGCACGGGGTTCTTCTGACACCTGCTGTTGGCACACCTGATCTCTTACCCCTGGGTCCACACAGCGAGCCAATAATGATGCTTCTTCAGCGTTGGTTGGATCCAGGGGCGGCAGACTCACATACAGTGATCGTCGAGCTTCATACTGTTATAAACCATGGACTCAGTTAATACTACGCATTCAAGAGGAAGATAATGACTTCATTCTATGACATGGTTCTTACCTCAGGCGTCATGGTGACTGCTGATACTTACATTATTTCGGGAAAGTTTTCTTCATTGATGACCATATACTTCTTCAAGAGTTGTATGATCCTCTTGTCAGATATGTTCCCGGTGGGATTCCTTGAGGGGTCGGTTTCTCCAGAGTACAAGTACCCTGAATTGCAGCGTTGTTTGCATGGTTGGATCCTCTTCATCAGAAATGATCGATATACCATGGCACCGGTCAATCCTTGTGCTTTTAGATCCCGGATCATGTTCAGCAGCTCGGGAATCTGCATTGCTTGATTAACTCCGACAGTTTCACTCCAGAATGGCTTCATTACTGGAGGATTTCCCGAGTGGCTGGGCAGTTGTGGCTGATGGTTCCACGCATAAAACCACTCTTTCTGCCAATTCTTCAAGCTCTCCTTGGTTGTATATTCCAAATACAGTGGCTCCATGCCCTGACGGAACTGGATTACCACCTTCCCCACCACTTGCAATGGTCCGCTTGAGGTCTTCACTCTGAACAGATGGCGGAACAAGGCAAAATGGGGGTCTATTCCAAGGAAAGCTTCACATAGGTGGATGTAGATGGATAGATTCAGAATGGAGTTGGGATTTAGATGGCACAATTCAACTCCAATAAATTCCAGCAGTCGGCGGAAAAAATCGCAGGTTGGCAAACCGAAACCAACTTCATAAAATGCCTTCCATACCGCGATCTCCTCGGTATCTTCAGTGGGGTATTCATGCCCGTGTGCGCATCTCCACCGACTGATTTCTTGGGCCGCCAAGAATCCATCTATCTCCAGATTCTTGATATATTTTTCCTTCAGTGTACTGGTTGGCCAGTCACTGATTGGATCCTCCACGCACGGAACATCTCCTATGGGCGCTGCTTCATCAGTCGGAGCGACTTCCTTCATGGCTTCCGCCTTCCTCTTTGCGCCCTTGCTTCGGCTGGATCCTTCACCACCGGCCATTGCAGTTCTTCGAGGCTTGGTGTGGCTGGGATTAAGGTTTGAGGAGGTTGCAGGAGTATGTGCGCAGTCTTCGGATTGCTAACAAAGCAACTGTCGCAAAACCTAGATCTGTTTCGCAAAAGGTGTGCGGATACAAAGGGACGCGGACGGTTTATATTGGCTTTTCGAAGCGTCACTTCGTTACTTTTCAATTTTGGTCCTTTCTTGATCCTATATTTGAATTCGTTCAAATTTAGGCTCGGGGGCTGTGGACATATTTTCAGGAAATATTTTTCTGAGAATTTTCGGCTTCAATTGATAAATTTATGAGGAGTTCTAAAAGAACTCGGGTTTCTTCGGAAATTGATTCTCTTTTGGTTCGGACTTCGAAAGAACCTCGAATTTCTTCTTCAAAGATAAACGAGGCTCGGGGGCTGCCCAATTGGGCGCACCTAGTCGGTGCGCACCAATCCGAACTTCGAGAAGACTTATGAGCACATCATTACCTATTGAACAACATGGTTTCAACTTCCAAGAGCAAAGAACCCTGGCGGATCTCAAAAGAACTCTGGAGGACCTCAAAGAACTCTGTACTTTCAACAAGGCTGTTCTTCAGGAGATAAGGTGCTCGGGGGCTTGTGGGTGTAGAGTCCTGACGGACTAAACAACCCTGGCGGACCACCCTGTGGGCCGGCCCACGTACAAGACTTGACGCACAAGACAAGGATTAGTCCTAGTCGGTTTGGATAAACTGTATTAGGGAATTAGAGATTAACTTGTACAAGTCTCCTAGTCCTATACGGTCTCCATGTAACCCTGCCCTCCGGCATATATAAGGGGAGGCAGGGACCCCCTTCAAAGCATCGCTTTACACCAGATCAATACAAGATACACCATACAAGACGTAGGGTATTACGCACATTGCGGCCTGAACCTGTCTAAATTGTCTCTTGTCACCTTCGGCTCTAGATTCTCGACGACTTCTCCCTAAACCCTCCTCTCGAGGCACCCCCTCGAGAACGTTGTCAGCATAATTCGCCGACAATTTCCGAGCTAGATTACACATAATGAGAATTAAGCCTATCATACAACTCACTAACAAACTAGGCAACACGAACAATATGACCATAATATAAGAATAAAACATAATTAAAACACGAATGGCACTGACTAGACGTAGGTCCTACGGACGGAGCGCAGAAGACGACGGAACTCCCTAGCTACTTACTTGGATGAGGACAAGCCATGGTGAAGATTGTGAGTAGTCACGCGAAGCGCTTCTCAAAAACCTTATTTGCCCTCTCCGGGTGTAGTACCACAAGAGCGAAAAGTTCCGAAAACCTGCTCTCCCTTTCATGGATACACACCAGTGATGGGGATGAAGCAAACTACCTACGTAGGCGGTGTAGTAGCGAGAAGAGGAAACACCTAGCTCGATTAGATGTGTTTTAGGTCTAATCAATCATTCATGGTGGATTCAAGTCTTGTCTATTTTCGTGATTTTCAGAGCTATTTTTGATGGATTTTCGTCCGTCCTTTGCTGCGATTTGGTCTGAATTTTGGGAGGAAAGTGGTGATACGTCATGTACAAATACTTCTAGAGTGATCCCTTCTTGAATTCTTGCACGAGCATGTTTGGAAAATCTTTGTTTTCTTTTCTGTTGCCAAATCTTTCAAAATTCATGGTGAAATATTGATCTCTTTGAGAAAATCTTTTGGATAAAGATTCACCAAGTTGTCATAAGCCTACGGTTCAATTGAGTTTCCTCTTTTTTTGGATTTTCCTGTGCCCACCCAAAAATAGGTTCGTCCAGCCCCCCCCCCTCCCCCCCCCACCACGTCACCATCTCGATCCATCACTATTTTTTAGATGACGGTGAACATTTAGCAAATAACCAAGAGAAATTGAGTCAAAATCTACTTTGAAAGACTTTTCGCTGGTTGAAATACAACTATCATTTCTGAACAAAGGGAGGATTGTAATAGCTACACTCTTGGCTATGGCACCGCTCATTTAACTTTGACCTCAAGGTAGAGTTTTGGAAAGGGCTTATGGAAGATTGAGGTCATGGTTTATTATACATGATCATTTAGTTATGCAAGTGTATAACTATTTTGTTACGCATTGTATGAGAGCAATGTTTAACTTTTCGTTGCAAGGCTTATGGGAATCTGAGAAATTGAACTCTTTTATGAAACGTGAACTCTATGGATGATATGCCTGTGATGAAGATGTTTTTAAGTTGGGCTAGCAGGTGTGTCATCTTGGGCATTATTCGGGAAAAAATATTTAGGACGATCGATGTTGAGCTCTTTAAATTGCGTTGATCCATGGAAAACAATCTAATTAACGGGATTTAATTCTGCACTGAAAACAAACAAATTCTAAAAAGAATACTGGCCAACTATGTTTATTAAGCCTGTTCAGATTAGGGTAAAAAATATTGTAGCTGAAGAAAAACACTGTAGCACTTGCTGAGAAGCGTGTTTTGTGAGAGAAGTAAATAGTGAAAAATTGATGAATAGTGAAAAGTTAGAATGAATAGTATTTTCTTAGGGAATCTCAACAGGGCCTAAAAACTACATCGATGCCAGAGATAGAGGACATTTTACTGGATGAGTATAAACAAACAATTCACACAAGTTTTCTCTGCAGCAATTTTTTTCTTGCAGTTTTCGTGATTCTTAGTTCCATACAGCTGGTCTGGTACGCAGAAAATTCTTCCTGAATGACAATATTCTACTTCTTTAGGAACTTTCAGCTTGAATGGCTGAAACTGTGAAACAGATCTTAAAATCTACTTCTTGTTTAGTCAGCTTAATGCCTTGTGATATTCTTCTTTGACCTTCTTCACGACCCCGTTACCGCTCACGAACTTCTGAGGGCTCGCAGCTTTATTCGGAGCATTAATGCAGCTTTCTCGTTCACCATACCACACCGAGAAATTCCCATTCCCTCCCAATCTTGAGTCAAAAATTATGCCATCTCCATATGGCTACACGTCGGATGACCGGTTTGCATACTCTTGAACCAACGCTCCAAAGAGAGATGGTCTCTCGATCAGATTAGCAGGCCGGTCAAACTCCTTTGCTAGTCCTGTTAACGCAACAATTCAGATTTTAGTTTTATAGTATGATGATACTGGGAAGCCTGAGCTAGAGTTCTAAAATGCTAGTGATATTGCTAAGGAGGTCTGAAGTTCAGTGCCTTGTAGCATTATTGTGAACAAATTGATAAGATTTAGATAGTTACCTGCATCAATAACAAGGACTCTGTCACAATCCATCACTGTTGGTATTCTGTGGGCAATGCTGATGATTGTACAAGCTGCAAAGTCTTCCCGGATGATCTTCTGAATCACAGCATCGGTTTGGGAATCCACTGAAGCAGTGGCCTCATCCATGAACAGTATCCTGCTGCGTTTCAGCATCACCCGGCCCAGGCATAGCAGTTGCCGCTGTCCTACACTCCAGTTCTCACCATTGTCGACAACTAGGTGGAGACAAGGAAAAAAAATATGTTTATTATCAGGGGGTTGCTATGGTACTCCTCTTACCTCCTAGGAGGTAAGATACCAAACAAATCTAAGCCCTTGAATTATAGGAGATAAAAGAATTTATAAAAAAAGATTAACTGGCTATTCTAGGAAACTGTCCCCCACGAACGGCAAGTTGCGCCACTCCTGAACTCCCCCGTCCACCCCGGCACATCACTGTTGCGGTTTCACTTTTTTCTTTTGCAGTGCCAAAGCGAATACGTGAAACTTTGAGCCACCCACTAATTTTATCCTCTCGCTATTTCTTTTTCCAATAAAAGGAGCAATCTACACATATTGAGTAGCATATATATGTGCATATCTGTTTGCCATGCACCTATGGGTGCGTGTATGCCAAGTTTAGAGATGATCTCTATTTATCCTCTCGCTATTATTTTTCAATAAAAGGAGCATTCTACACAGAAGTTATATGTGATTTACCTAATGTGTCACCCATCATGTCTCTTGATTTTAGCAAATCTCTACGTGTGTATCACGAAAAAAGAAACACTCATGTCACGTTCTTTTCTAACAGATAGCAATGGCCACCTACCCTTAAATCTAATACACATGCATGGAAGTTAGAGGAATATGTATTTTTATTTCTATTTAACATATAAATAAATATTAAACTATTACCTCTTAGGAGGTAATACATCTTTAGATCAACGGTTCACAGTGATTTTGGAGTACCTTAGCAAAGCCCTTATTATCAGTATGTGTATGCAATAAATGTTCCTATAAGGCTATAAATTTATTTAGTTCAAAAGAATGTTATAAGTTAGCCTTTTTCAATTATTTTCTTCATCCAAGTTACTGACAGCACGTAATGTTGACATAGGGGGAAAAAGTCTATACATTCACAGCATCTTACGCAGTTAAGCTAGTAGTTAACATACCTGAAGCATCAAGCTTTTCGGGTTTTGAAGCCACGGCTTCTTTCAGCTGACAACGTTCCAAAGCCTAAAAGGGAAATAAGTTTAGCTTCTAATAAGACTATATAAAAAAAAGATAAATAGGCATATTGTTCAGATATGTACCTGCCAGATTTCATCATCAGAATACTGCTCAAGTGGATCGATGTTGCTCCGAATGGTTCCCTCAAAGAGAACAGGCTCCTGAGGAATTATACCAAACCGAGACCTAAGGTCATGGAGTCCTAAAGTGCAGATGTCAACTCCATCAATGATTATTTTTCCCTCAGAAGGCTCCACTATTCTGAATAATGCTTGGATCAGTGTTGATTTCCCGCTACCAGTTCGGCCAACAACTCCAATCTTTTCTCCTCCATGTATGCTAATTGTGATGCCCTTCAACACTAGAGGAGTGTTGTGCCTGTACCTAAACTGCAATGCACAGAGACAAACTTGTGTTACTTGCTTGGTGCTTCTCAAATTCTTGACTGCTGCACCAAATTAAAATATATATTTTTTTCTAAAAAAATGTATCAGACTATAAGTTTGGGATGTACCTTGAGATCAATGATATCAATGTCGCCTTTTGATGGCCAGTTAGCATCTGGTAGGCAGTCCTTGATCCTCCATGTGGCCTCTGAAGGAATGTTTGTGAACTGCTTTATCCTCTCAACTGAGACCATTTTGTTTTCTATGAAACAACTGATCCAGATGGCCCAGAACAACACCTGGTTGAGCGATAGGCCATACGACAGTGATAGACCAACATACTCTGCATCGCGAAAACGGTATTCAGAGTTCAAACCTATTAGAGAACGTCACAATATTTCCAGACAAAACTCATGATGATGGTAGAAGCCCACCTGGCTTGACAAAGCTGCTTGGCAATGTGACCATGAGCAAGGCTGTGAAGCAGAGAACAAAGCTTCCGACCAGCTCGAGACGGAAACCAAGCCACTCGTTCGCGCCATTGTTGTGGAAGTCCATCTTGAGGCTTGCGTTCACCCGGTTGAGGTTCTCCTGCAAGAAGCTCTCCTCCTTTCTGAAGCACCTGATGGTCATGACACCCTGAACCGTCTCCGAGAAGTGGTGGATCACCGGAGCCTTGGTGATCGACTCGAGGCGGGTCAGCTCCCTCGACGTCGCCAAATAGTAGCCCTGCGATGATCACGAATCACACCATATTGTCAAGTCACGCAGCAAGTTTGAGGAGGCAACAGAGTGAAAAAGAACCATCAGAGAACGTTGATGATGCCATGGTGGCAGCACAAAACTCACCCGGTACCAGAGGTTCAGTATCACCAGAGGGATGATGGCGATGACAGACGGCCACGCCACCTGGCATGTGACGATCAGCACGCTGATCACGGTGATGTACATGGACACGCTCATCCACACGAAGAACGGCAGGAAGAGATCGACGTTCGTCTGATCCGATGAAGCCTGCGAAAGAAAAACAAACCCATAAATTAAAGTTAAACCATCTCGGACACTCAGAGCTAGCCTATATACATGAACATGATCAAGCAACTCAAACCCAAAAAAAATAAATTAAAGTATACCCTGCTGAGGATCCTGCCGGACGGCGTGGTGTCGAAGAAGGACATGGGCGCGTGCAGGATGCTGTTGAGGATCTGCTTGAAGAACTTGTCCGCGGTCTGGAGTCCAATGAAGGCGACGAGGAAGGATCGCGCCGCGACGAGCACCACCGACACGGCGGCAATGATGGCGTACACGTTGATGAAGAGCGACGGCCGGAACGTGGCGGCGTTCTCGTCGGAGGTCTCCTCGGCGAGCCAGTAGTCGCTGGCGACCAGCGAGCACTGCACGCGATGGAGACGCCCACCACCACGAGCGGGCCCCACCAGCCCACGCCTCCGTCATGTACTGCTTGTACACGGCGAGGCTGACGTGGCCGCTCGCGCGCTCCTCCTCCTTGATCAGCCGCGCCGACGCCTTGTCCGTGGCCTGCTTGGGCGCCACGATGGAGGATGACGTCGACGACGAGTCAGCGTTCTTGGTCGATGGCTGCCTGGAGAGGGGAAGCTCGCGGTCGACCTCGCTGGCTGGCGCGGCGCTCTCCACGAGCTCCATGGAGCTGTCGTGTGCAGCCACCAGCGCCGCGAAGTCGGAGCCGGGACGGAGGAGCTCGTCGTACTTGCCCGATTGCACGATCATGCCGTCCTTCATGACCTGGAATGAATTGAAGGATGTGCGGTGGTTTATTCATATATATGCCCATGTCACAGAAAGCAGTTGAGACTTGAGAGCAGCTGTGAAAACACAAGGTACTTACATATATGATATCGGCATTGTGCAGGAAATCAACTTGGTGGGTCACGAGCACTATGGTCTTGTTCTTCAGAGCACCTCTCACACATTCCTGCACAAACATAAGCCATATATGGCTGTATTCAGTACTATGCTGCTATTCATCCAGTTGGGAATCTGAACCACATATCATGAGCCATACTTCAGTATCTGATATAGTTCAGAAATTTTACACTACTGCAAAACTACTATTATGAATTATGAACCTAATTAATAAGAGGAATAATGAGCTACAATTCAGGGAG